>CAMOHE010054523.1:27672-128792 GCA_946598075.1 Artocarpus hirsutus | reverse complement strand
TTGTTTTGGTGGTTTGGCCTCCTTTATTTGTCCCTAAAGTGGGGGGTTTAAATTCCACCTGAAGCTAAAATTTGCCTCTATTTTTATTAAATCTTTGTTTTGGAAAAACGACATGTCGTTTCCCCTTTATAGGAAAAATGACAAAAAGCTAGAAAAATGATATAAAATATGAAAGAATGCACATATGGTTCTTGATTGTTCTTTACCCATTCTCAATCAAAATTCAAGTTTGTAACATGTTTCTAAGCTTAAAAATGATGTATAATTATTTACAAATATCAAAAACACATTTCTCACAAATTTTCATATCAAAATACAACTTAAAATCAAAGTTAAAGTTTTAAAAATCTAACCTTAAAACTTAGCTCAAAACTGTGATTTTATCTTGAAAACGTTTAAATTTCCTTGATTCTTGAGCTTGTGAGAAGTTGTTTGTGGATTTTGTAATAGAATAACTTGAGTTTTCCTTTGGTCTCCCTCTACTTGTTCATCTAGAAAAGGAGAGAAAAGAAAAGAAATACAGAGGAAGGAAGAGAGAGAAGTGTCGGTGTAAGAGAAAGAAAGAGGAAAGAAGAAAGAAAAGAAAGGCAGGGGAGCGAGATGTGGAAAGGAAAGGAAGAGAGAAGGGAGTTGAATAAAAAGAAGAATAATTGGGGGGGAGACAAGGTAGGTGAGTGTTGGATGCTTAATGTGTCATATGGAGACTTTTAGACACAAAATACCAAAAGGGCATTTTCATAAATAATTAGAAGTTTTAAGGGCGTTTCGATAAACATACTAAATAGACATAAAAAAATTTTAGAAAATTTAAAAATAGGTAGAAATGAATAAGATGAATTAGATTTGAGATGAAACAAATTTTATTTGGCACACTAATAATTAATTTAATCATCATAATACTCGTTAAGAAAATAATGAATGTCACACCAATCGTAAGGGCAGTAGCCCAATTGACCACCATACCCCACCATTGCGATTGATCCCCCATCACCAAGACACATAATCACACCCCTATTTCTCCTCACAACCAATGCAGATAGTGATGAGGCAATTCATGATTCAGAGTTTGACTAGTCTGACAAGGATAAGGAGTACATGCCAAAGAATGATGTAGAGATTACAAGAAATTAGTCTGGTTTTGAGGATGATGCACACAACCAACAAGATATAGGTGAAAGACTAGATAGTGATGATAATTCTTTTGAATTATTTGACAGTTTTACTTCTGAGGATAAAGATGGAGCGTTTAGAACAAGAACGAACCATGTGAAACGTGAGTACAATGAGGCAATTGATATCCGTGAGCCTAAGTTTGTAATAGGATCGCTTTTCCCCATTGCATGGGCATTTAAAAAGTGCATAAAGGAGTATGCAATTTTGAAGCATATGAATATTAAGCTTGTGAAGATTGACAAGACAAGGATAAAGGCCAAGTGTTAAGATGATTGCCCTTAGATGGTGTATGCTGCAGTTAAGAAGGATGGTACTTCTTTCATAGTGAAGACATTAAATGAGCAACATACTTATGGTCTAAGCTTTACAACCAACAAGATTTCATCTAGATGGTTGGCCAATAGGTATCTTAGCCTAGGGCCGGTAATTTGGACACGACACGATGACACGATACGAAAATGACACGAGATAAACGGGTTTGGACCACACATTTATTAATTGTGCCATAAATGAGTTGGCACGAATAACACAAAAATAAACAGGTTGGATTCATGCTAACACGCTAAACACGCCTTAACACGTTTAATTAAACCGGCTGTAAACGTGTTGACACAACACGACACGACCCGCCTGTTTATAACACATTTAAACTTAAAAATAAAAATATTTGAAATATTTATAGTAGGTTAGTATTAATTAGATATTGTGTTTTTGTTAATTTTCTTTATTGGTTTTTTAAAAAAAATTATTTTTTTTTTAAATTTTTTAAAATTTTTTGATTTTTTTTTAATTTTTAGTTAATTGGGTCATAAATGTGTCATATACGTGCTGTTATCGTGTCAACCCGTCACGGCACGTTTAATAATCGTGTTAATCGTGTCATGTCGTGTTACGCGTGCCATAGGCGTGTCGTGTTTGTGTTGGCATTTTTGGCACGTTTATTAATCGTGTTGTGTTCGTATTCGGGCTAAACGTGCCGTGCTGTAAATGTGCCGACACGAACACGGCACGAACATGATTATTGCCACCCTTATCTTAGCTAGTTTAGGGCCAATCCAAATTGGAATTTGGCTGGTTTCATGCAACAAGTAGTAGATGACTTAAAGATTAATGTAACCAAGTTACACTTCTACAGAGCTAGGAAACATGCCATGAGAATAACAGAGGGCTCCATTAAAGAATAGTAAGCTTACTATAGGATTATTGTGAGGAATTATTGACATCCAACCCAAGCTCAATAATGAAGATGATGTGTGATTCTCATATTGAAGGCACAACTAAATTTGTTAGAATTTATGTATGTATAGATGCTTGTAAAAACAGATTTTTCGATGGTTGTAGACCATTGATTGATTTGGATGGGTGCTTCATCAAGGTTATCACAAGGGACAATTGCTTGCCGCAGTTAGGATAGATTCCAACAATAGATTGTATCCAATTGCTTATGCTGTAGTGGAGTTTGACTATTACAGATCATAGAAATGGTTTTTGCAGTTTCTAGCTAAAGATCTCAACATAGACAACAAGAATAAGATAACTTGGATGTTAGATAGGCAGAAAGGCCTTATTAAAGCTGTCAGGATTCTATTTGGATCAGCCAGTCATCGATTTTGTTTTAGACATCTTTATAACAACTTCAAGCAGCAGCACAAGGAATTGTTGTTGAAGTATGTTCTCCAAAATGCTTCTTGTGCTACCATTGAGCAATGGTGAGGCACATTTATTTGCAATTCCTTTAATGTCATGACTTTACTGCTATTGAATAAATATTTTTTCTAACAAAATTAATCTAATGTCTAGGTTTGAGGCTGAAATAAAGGAGTCGAAGGACCACAGTGAGCATGCATATCAATGGGCGAAGAAGATGCATCGAGCCAATGGTTCCATGCTTTTTTCAGTGAGGAGCCAAAAACCGATATGTTGCTCAATAATAAGCGTGAGTCTTCTAATTCTGCTGTGTTGGAGGCATGTGACAAGCCTATGATTAGTCTGATTGAAATGGTTAGAAGATACATTATGAAGCGTATTGTCTCCAAAGCTAAGGATGTTGACAAATGGAAGAACCTAGTTGGTCCGAGGATTTGCAAAATCATTGAGGATAATAAGCTTGCTTCTATGGACTATTTTGTCGAATATTGTGGAGATTGAAAATTTTAGGTTATGCAAAATTACCATTAATTATATAATTATGTTTTTAAATGTTCATGCTAAGAGTGAAAATAATCTAAGTTTTGATGTTGTATTTTGCCTCAGGTTCAGTGCGAGGACTCTAGGCAATATGTTGTGGACTCAAGGGCAACCATTGTGCTTGCAAAAGATGGAGTTTATGTGGCATCCCCTGCCGTTATGCAATTGCTTGTATTAGGAACCGTTCTCTACATATTTATGATTTTCATCCATACCTAACAAAAGCATGTTATCAGTGTGTGTATTCTCATCATGTGAGGCTCATTAATGGTCCAGAATTATGGAAGAAGACTAATAAGGGGAATGTCAATGCCTCTGACCTCAAAGATCAACGAGGTAAACCAAAGAAAGTGAAGAAAATAGTATAAAAATGGAAGAACAGAGAACATGAAGCTTCGGAGGACTGGTGTGATCCTTACATGTAAATTCCATGGCCGTACAGGCCACAATAGGACTACTTGTAACAAATACATAAGTAATGCAGTTGTACCTACTGTCATTGATGCTTCAAGCAGCTAATCCCATGCAAAGAGACCTTCTCAGCCAGCTTTGTAGTTTTAGAACAACCTTTTTTTTTTTTTTTTTGGTTTGGGCAACTTTTGTGCTTAACTTAATATACCTAGTTTAAGGCCTTTTGTGATGTGATTTGGACAACTTTTTTTCGGTTTGTGTACTTAAGATTTACATATGTATTTTGGCATGCACATGGGAAGTGTATTATTTCCTTTAAGCATTGATAGACAGAAGTGATATTGTAAGCTATGGTCCTACTCATATGTGCAATGGTTCTTTGGTATTGTCTTCCTTAGAGAAGTGCATTATTTTAGGATTATATTTAACCATATTCTTAATGTCTTATTTTCTCAAATGTGTCTAACCTTAACCAAATTATATCAAAAGGATACTAATTAATGTTAATGTTAAACCAAATTAAATCCAAAATCAATTAACAAATAAGACATTGTGATTAATTCTATCATTCATTAAAATTCCAATTGAAAAATGAAAATTCTATTAATAAATGACACATTGTAATTAAATTTCTCATCCATTGAATATCTATTTCATAATTAAAAATTCCATTAATAATATACAACCTTTACAAGAATAACAACCTAATACAAAAGTTATATCCCCTTGGTCATACATATAAATTTTAAAGGGATCAAATGAGCTAAAAATTAGGGATTCTTATACTAATCGAAGGGACAACATCGAGGAACCAAATGAGTAACAACCCTCAAAACCCAATCACTAGCCAGCCAGCCACCCTAAAACATGTTCTAATCATCTGCTAATTTGTTTCCCCCACTAAATATGTAATAGTAACAGGCCCAAATCATATTCACTATAAAAACCCATCGAGGAAAACTCCAAGATCAGCCCTGATTCTTCGAAAAATTGATGTTGTCATGCTATTGACGAACTTCATCCTCTAATGCATTTATCCTTCTCAACAGCCCAGTTATGATTTCCCTTGATCTCGCACACATCATCGGGTCAAACCATTCAAAAAAGGGACAACGATTATCCTAGAGCAATGAAATTCATTATAACCCAGAAAATCAACCCAAGTTCCATTGAAAAGTCAAAAAATTTTCGAAGGGACCCATACCTGACAA
This sequence comes from Artocarpus hirsutus, assembly GCA_946598075.1. Lineage (NCBI taxonomy): Eukaryota > Viridiplantae > Streptophyta > Magnoliopsida > Rosales > Moraceae > Artocarpus > Artocarpus hirsutus. Next base: position 123,810 of record CAMOHE010054523.1, on the reverse strand, counting down.
ACAACAAACCTCTGGGTTCGAATCAGTCCATGCCATGATTAATTTGCTCCGCTTCTTGCAGTAGCAATGTGGGATCTCTTCGTCAGCCACCTTCTTTTCCACCAAGAACCCTAATTTTTTCTTCTTCGTTCAGCTGAAGATCCTTAATTCATTCCAAATCATTTTCTTACACACAAGTAGAGAAAAAAAAAAAAAAAATCCAGTTGTCAACCACAATTACGTAAATACCCCAAAAGAGCCCACGTGGTCGAAAAAATTGAAGAAAGTAACATCCGTCAGGTAACTTCATCTTTTTCCTACCATTTTTTAAAGTTCAGGATCCATAAAAAAAAAAAAAAAAAAATACCAAAAAGCCACCTTTTAAAAATTTCAAAGATCTGCCAAGCAATTTACCCTCGCTCAAGATAAACAAGTACACGTAAATATCCTCCAATCCGAGTTGTGATGACAGTCCTGTCCTGCCACGTTATAATTCATACACGTGCATTATATCATCAATCTACGACATAGAAAACTCTTTGCAAGACTTTCAGTTGAGCAGGGGGTTGAACGTGAGCACGGTCGTCTTGCTGACGGAGAAGAGGTGCTCAGATTTCAATCAATCGTAGCTTTCATTTGGACTCCGGAGTTTTGCGGACAAACTTGTATATTTCTTCACGGTGGCACTCGTATGTTCTCTTTTCCGTCGCTATAACTCAATAACATCGCCTCTTTTATATTCCATTACTTACGCTAACAAATGAGAATTATTTTTTTTTCTTGTGCGAAATTGGGATTTCGTGTTTGTTATTTACTTTTCATTTTGTTATTTGACTTTGTTGTTTTAGAGTTGATTTCGTGTTTGTTGTTAACTTTTCATTTTGTTATCTGACTTTGTTGTTTTAATGTCTGTGTTTTAGCATGTGCTTGCAATGTGTTTGAGTAAATGCCTAACTGGGTTTTCCAAGCTTATACAAAAATTAATGGAAGAGCTCCTTTTTAAGGCGCCAAGCGCTTAATGAATTCCATGGATTCTGGGTAGTTGTCGAAACGTCATGTGAGAACTTTTTCGGCCTTGCATTTGGGTTTCAGTTAATGTTCTTAAGTTTTCCAAGTTCTGATGGAAAAAATTCTTCAATTTAAATTAGGAACCTTCCTTCTAAGTTTTCGAGGAAAAAATGACGGCGAATGAAAAAGGGATATTTGTTTTAAAAAAAAAACTTTTTCATGTCTAATTGTTTATTCATTAAAGAATACTACTTTGCTTCCTCTGCTTTTCAAAAGCTACAAATGGAAGCATCATCATACTGATTTTACGCTTTTTGTACTTGATTTTCATACTAGGAGAAGGCGACCACGGGGGAAAATTGTCAAAAATAAATGTTTCATAAGCCTCCAGCAACATCTGCTGCACTATGGGAATCGTCTCAGAATGGTGACTTGTTTCTTTCTGTTGGTAGCCAATCACATTAATGGCAAAAAAAAAAAAAAAAAGAACAGAACATAACAAAAAACAAAGAGTCTCTAGTTTCATGTTCCTCAAAATAGTTTTCTCAAAGACTCAAATTATCTCATCTTTTTGGCAAGGCTTTTCCTGAGCATTGTAGAGTTCAAGAGGCCTCAGTTATCAGCTTTAAGGTCATATACACTTGGATTCAAGGTTTGTGTTCTCCCACAATTTATATAACATTATGTTTTTCACGTCAAATGTCATGGAAGTTAATCAACATAAATTAGTTAGACTGTATTTTCTTTTTCCAAAAATCCTTATCTGGAGAGTTTAAAGTTGATGAATGAGCTGATTGCAAACCCAACCTTTATCTATGTCTTTGCTGCTGTTTTAAACGGGAACATGTTTTCAAAAACATCGCGTATATTTGAGTTCACGACAAATCCATTATGTTGAAATATGTTCGAGTTCATGTTTGTCTAATTCCAAAACTTATATCTAATGGTTTCTTATCACTGTTTGAGCGTGACGTACGGCTTCATACAGGTCGAACAGCCATCTTAGGAACCAGAATATGTGCCATTCAAAAGCGTATGCCAGAGCCAACTTTCAGAAAACAAGGTGCACATCCCCAAAATGTGGATCTTCCTTCAATATTACCCAAGAAAAAGAAAAAACCTTTTCCTATACCCTTGAAGAAGATGAAGCAAGATGCAAGACAGGACAAAAAACTAGCAGAAATGGGTATTGAGAAGCCCCTTGTGCCTCCAAAAAATGGACTGCTTGTGCCTGAGCTAATTCCTGTTGCTTATCAAGTGCTGGATGCATGGAAGATTTTAATTAGAGGCGTTGCACAGCTTTTGCATGTGATTCCTGTATATGCTTGCAGGTAATTATGCTCTAATATAATACTCCGCTAGTCTACTTTTAAGCACTTTAGTGGCGTTGTGTTTAATTATGTATTGAGTTGGGCTTTTATACATGGACATGAAATTGTTTTACTTGTTTGCAGTGAGTGCTCTGAGGTTCATGTGGCCCACTCTGGTCACCAGATTAAGGACTGCAAAGGCCCGACCAGTGCAAAGCGCTGAAGCTTCCACTCATGGATCAAAGGTTCCATCAATGACGTACTTATCCCCATCGAGTCATATCACCTCTTTGACCCCTTTGGCCGACGCATTAAACACGAAACTCGATTTCAGTATGACAGGATCCCAGCAATTGTGGAGCTATGCATCCAAGCTGGCGTGGATATACCGGAGTACCCTTCACGGCGAAGAACCAAACCCATCCGCATGCTTGGAAGGAAAGTGATTGATAATGGGGGAAATGTTGAGGAGCCTAAGCCATGTCGCTCTGCAAATCCGTCTTCCCTTGTTGATCTTGATACTCATGGGGCCTCTTTGAGGTTCCCACCTCCTTTACCAGTCGATGTACCAAGCATTGCGCAGGAGACAATGGATGCATATGAAGTCGTTAGATCAGGAGTGACGAGGTTGATGAAAAAATACACCGTGAAGGCATGCGGATATTGCTCAGAGGTTCATGTGGGACCTTGGGGTCACAATGCTAAGCTATGTGGGGAATTCAAGCATCAGTGGAGGGACGGGAAACACGGTTGGCAAGATGCTATAGTGGAAGAAGTGTTCCCTCCGAATTATGTGTGGCATGTTAGAGAACCCAAAGGGCCCCCCTTGAGGAGTGCACTCAAGAGATTCTACGGGAAAGCGTCCGCTGTAGTTGAGTTGTGCTTGCAGGCTGGTGCAAAGATTCCTCAGAGATACGAACCCATGATGAGGCTCGACATTGTAGTCCCGGACACCGAGGAGTCAAATTTAGTTGCCTGATAGATCGGAAAATGCAACTAAAACTTGATATTTAGTGCAGTACAATTTGAGAAATGTATAGATTTTTTCGACTAATTGCCTTCCTCTTTTTCATGAAAGCAGGTTATGATAATGTTGATCCTTGCATAGCCTGCTATTTTTTTCAGAGCTTGTTATTACTTATAAATCGACATAGTAAGTTGAGCCAGACTAGATGAGGCTGTGAAAGTGTTTGTAATCACAGAAAAGAACTTGCTTTTGCTGCCGATCTTTAAGTTTTGAATACGCATGTTTGTAAATAGAAAGAGGACGAATGTACCATGAAAATGAAAATCATTCAAAAGCGCATTGTATAATCTGAACATTGGTCAACAATAGTGCTTACTTTGTCACTCCATTTGTGCTCTTTTATCAAATGGTCATACGGATTTCCTGACATGTTGTCACTGTGAAATAGTACAGAATCACAGTGAACTGTTCAGCATTCACGATCCTTTTGTACTGAAAACTTGTAAAGCCGAAACGGGCGTGGCCATAGCGCAATTGGCGGAGAAAGCAAGGCGTTTGATAAGGTTTGCCCCATTTGGTACAAGGAAAAATGATAACCACTAGAATCAATCTATTTGATAAATCCAGTTCTAACCAACTTTTCAATTATAAATATTACAAAGCTCTCACATGTTACGAAAAAAGTTATTACAGTGTAAAGCTTTCACATGCTACAGTGTTTACAGTTTTGACCAATAGTTTTAACTTCAATGCCAAACACTACAAAAATTCTCCCTCGACTAGTTCCTCTTAATCTGCCATTGACCTTTAAAAACGTATTCTCTAAATTTATGAAATATTAATCAAAAAATTATTTTCCTTAACATATTAGCTAGTGTACTGTACGCTCTTGAATCTAATTAAAATGTCATCAAATATTATCGTAAGAATAAAGTTAGTCGATTCATATTGTATTATTAAAAAAGTCGCTCAGTCACTCTTTTTGGCCGTCTCTCTTGGTGCTTTACTCAAGTTTCTCTGTTTAACTCTTTTATTTAAAGAGAAAATAAAGTTTAAGCTTATGAGTTTCCAAAATCGAACCATATGAACACATTTCTTTTTTGTAGTAATTGAGAATATTATCGTTTGAAATTGATTAAAATTGAAGATTTAGGTGGGACATTTATGAAAATTATGACTAAACAATAAAGGTAAAAAGCATTAGATAAAGAAAAAAAAATTAAATAGACCTAACAAAAATAAGTCACTTTCCCTTTTTTTAAAAAAAAAATCACTTTCAATTATTTAGTGAAATGTTATACCACGTAAGTATGATGTGGAGGCTCTATTGAATAATTTATTTCATAAAGATGGGGAATATCACCACTTTCAGATGGGTTAAGATTTATGGTTAAAGTAGAGAGATTTACAATCAATTAAACTGCCAAATCACTTTCATACAATGTCAATATGATGTAGAGGCTTTATTGAATAATTTATTCCATAAGGATGAGAAATGCCACCACTTTTGGATAGGTTAAGCGTAATTCAAACTTTTGACTTATGGTGAGGTAGAAAAACTTACAACCAACTAAACTACTCTCACTTGTCGTAATAATATCTTTTTAAGCAATAGTAGTTTGTGATGTATCATTCAACTAATCAACTTCTTCTCTTTTTTTTTATATACAAAAATGAATCAACTTCTATTTTCCAACATGAGATACTAAATTAAAATATTTCCCTCAAGCTTCGGAACATGTCTCTAGATGGTTTTGAGGGAAATGGAAACAAAGAGGATTTTTTGTGATCGGTACAAAAGTCTAATTGTGATCACAAAATATATTTTGATGTGATCATATAAACAAAAGCTGTTGTGCACGTCAAAAGAAAAAGGCAAAAAGAAGATCTTCAAATGGTCAAATAAACGCCAAAAAACACAGCAATCGATGACAACCGGAATCTTTGATCGAAACTGACTAAAATATTGGGACTTTTTTAACAGGAATTGACCAAGTCAAAATGCACAAGTGTTGTGTAAGGAAATCAAACCATATTTGCGCTTTGTAGGATAGCATCATCATCATAATAATAATAATAATAATAATAATAATAATAATAATATACCTGTTTGAGGACGCCATAAACCTTTGCTCTTTTCCCTTCTTTTCATGTGATGAAGAGGAGGCATCGTTTGAGAGCTTTCCCAAATGTCAGTCCACAAAAGAGAGATTCCCCATTTCTCAATACTGTCAATACAACCCTTTACTGCATCAGTCGTTTTCTGAATTCTAAGCCAATATTTGCTTTTTCTAGGCATTGAGTCGAACACGATGCCGATAATAAATTCTGCCTGAACTGTGTGACGTGTTTTCAAGTGTTAGATGATGACCCCGTTTGATTAAAACAATTTGAATTTTAACGGTTTAGATTAATTTGTCTATCATTTAACACTACCATAAGAATGGCAAGAATAACGCTAGTCATATTACCACAAAGCATTGGGTTCCTGATCATTCCTTCGGAAGAAGAACCCCCCCCAAGTACCAAACCCAATCCATTTCACCAACACTGAGACAATTAAAAAAATTATTAGCCATTAATAAAAACGCCATCAATAAAAACACAAGTCATTTGAGTTTCAAAATGAATAAAGAAAGAAGAAAAAAAGTGGCCTGCAGACATTACATCAGAAATCGTTGAATGGTATCATTTGGTTGCTTGTTTCGTTTCTTTTCTCTCCTGCACCAACAGGCAGATTTCCTCACGGGTTTGAACATTGTTTCATCAACTGATCACTATTAAAATCATCACTTAAATTAACCCAAAAAAAAAAAGCCAAAGCAAGAGTACTAAATCATGGGAAGATGATGTCAAACCATATTACCCTTTTTATCTTTGAGCTCAAATCTCATCTGTTATGATAAGAATATTCAAGTAACACCTTCAATTTTTTTATTTTTTTTAATGGTTAACCACAAGTTTCATTTCTTTTCTTTCCTTTTCACTAATCAACGTCGTAACAAACCAACTGAACTACACTGTTTTAGGAAGACACCATTAATGGTTTATCCGTAAACTGTAGTGAAACAACTTGGTCATTGCCCTTTATTAGGTTCCAACTTTTGCGCTTGTAGTTTAGCTGTTAATAGTAAAAGATGAAATTTCCTCAAAGGGGATTTGATCTGATTGTGTTTTTTTTTTTTTTTTGGTCACAAAAGTGATGAATAGGGGCCCAGATGTGAGTCCGCATTTTTTGAGGTCCCAAAGTGAAAGTTGGAATGCAACGGATGGAAGAAAAGCATTTTTTGGCGCCAAAAAAAAGTGGAAAAAAGAAGATATAGTTGAAAATCACCTTTTCTTTTATCTGAGCTGTGGCATATAAAGCCCAAGCCACAGAGGCCAAAAGAACTCAAGCCATCATAGATTAGAGATCCCCTTTTTTCTAAGGACCTTTGAAATTCAAATCCAACGGTCTGTTTTCATTCTTCTTCTTCTTTTTTTTTTTTTTCTTTTATCTATTTTCCCATCTGCTTTACTTTACTACTATTGTTTTTCATTTCCTTGTACATTGTACAAATACTTGTCTTAACGATCCCCATTGTATTCAAACTACTCGTATTTATTTCTAATAAAATTCTACGACCTTTTAGCTCATCAAAATAGCAAGTTTTTAGTTTTATTTGCTATTCCATTAAATTATAATGCTACGACGCTTCCATTTATGAATGTTCATGTCAAAATAATTCATGATATGACACATAAGTACGATTATTCATAAATTGAACGTCAAAGTTTATTCAAATCACTATAAAAACTTGCTCTATTGATTGGTCCAATCTTCCTTGTCTGTGGTTTATTATTGCCTGTAGTCTGAAATTGTTCAGTGTTAGGTACACTCTACTGTTTGCCAACTACAATACAGCTTCTGTTTTTCATCTGAGTCAAAACCAATTGTACAAAATTCTTAGCTATTATAATAAAAAATAAAATAAATTACTACAACATTAAATTTTTATATATTAAAATTTTTAAATCAATATTTTTTTCTAGTTTAATCGTCGTCTCAAACACCTGTATATACAATCAAATCGGCAAACGTACTGGATGAAGAAAGGAAAGTCCAAATGTACCCCCAAAAAGCATTAAATACGACCCCACTCCTTTTAGAGAAGTGAGAAAAATAGGGTTTTTAACAACACCACCAACGACAATAGTATCAAGCGTGTTTAAAATAGCGATAGAAATTGATAATAAAAGCTATTTTTATTATAATATATAAAAATTTTATATTGTAGAAATATTTTTTATTATTATTATAATATATAAAAATTTTATATTATTTATAATTAAGTTTGTGATAGAAATCATTATGAAATAAACATGAAATTTCGGCCATATATATATACACATACACATGCAAAAACGCAGTTTTTGAAATTCTCATTCAAAGAAATAAAAGAAATGGAGCATGAAGATGCTTGCACTGTAAACTACTAGCAATGAGAAGGAGGTGGTGGGGCCAGCTGTTCACTCACAACCAAAGTCCTGTACAGGGTCCCCTCATATACTTGCTACTGCCTTTTTTTTTTTTTTTTTTTAATTTTCTCTCTCTATTCTTTGGTTGAAACTTCCAAAGTGTTCTATCAATTTTTACAGTATTTTGTTTTATTGGGTAATATTCTACATTATGTGTTAGTGTTTGATAAAATTATTAAAACTATTAGTTTAAATTATTTTTATTATAATATATGAGATTTTTATATTGTAATAATTTTTTTATTATTATTATAACATGTAAAAATCTTATACTATTTATAACCAAAAAATAATTTAATTATAGTCTGAATCTAACTTACCAAACAGGCTATTAATGTCCAGTCCTAAAGCAGAGTTTTTCTATTCCAAAATTTGATTTTTTATATAGCTAATCATGTGAACCCCACAAACTTATCACCTAAAGAAGTGAGTGCATTATTAAAAGATATTAAATCCCATCTATTCAATTGTTTCGTTACTGCTCTTCTGATTTTATTTATTTTGGAATGTGACTGACATTTGTCAGAACAATATCTTCTCTTCTTCTCCTATATTCTCAAAAATAAATAAAAGACAACAATAAAAATGAAAAAAAAAAATACTCTCAAAGAAAACATATATATACACCTCAACTTGCTAGCTGGTATAATTAAAAAAGAAAGAGACTCCAGAGTCAAGACAGTAGGAGACAAAGCAAGTGTAGATGAAAAAGAAATAATTGAACTTTGATTTCCCTTACTAATTAGGTGACTTTGGTACACAATAAAGAAACATAGAAGATTACCTAATGGGACAAACCAAAAATTTTAAAACCAGAGATGAAAAAGAAAAAGGTCACAAGGAAATAAAAGTTGGGCGACCAATGTTCAGTAGTCAAGAAGCTAAGTGGTAAAAGTAGTTTCTTGCAATCTATCTTTCAAAAAAAAAAAAAAAAAAAAGAGAAGTTCCTTGCAAAATAATAATATATTACTAGATGGCGTACATGTGTTGGGTTAGCTTATCTATTTATTTATTAATTTATTAACAAAAGGTAATGAGACACGTATTGCATGACATTTATTTATTTATTATTTGTATATATTTGTTTTTTGTGAAAATCCTTACCGTATTGTATATTTTAAAACCGTTGGACTTGGGTTTTTTTTTTTTTTTTACTAGGAAAATTGTCTTATTATTTTTATTTTTATTTTTATTTTTTTAATTAAAAAATTTAAACTTTTTACATTTTAACAGGGTTGGATTTTCATTTACGGTTAGGATGTGCCTATTATTATATTTATTTATTTATTTATTTAAGTGACGTGTATTTAAAAATATTATTATTTTATTTAGAACAAATGTCATGTTATGCCCATTGGTGAGTGTGAGGACCAAGGTGACAAGGGCAAAAAAGAAAAGAAAAGAAAAGAAAAGAAAAGTGTGTATAAATATTATATTCATCACTAAAGAAAGAGAACGGCAAAAAACAGAGACAACCACAATACGCGAGCGAGAGGGCTGTGGACAGATTGCAGAGGTTTTGCAGAGAGCTCCATCTGTCTACCGTTCAAGAAAAGTTATTATTTTCTCTCTCTCTTTCCTCTTTTCTCTACCCATTTTTGGTTCATTGCCATAATCATCAGAGTTCCAGAGAATTTGAGGAAGAAGAAGAAGAGAGAAAAAGAGGAGAGAGAAAGTCGGAAAAGCAGAAATGGGAGGAGAAGGCAGAGGAAGAGGAGGAGGACAAGGAGCTTCGTCGAGGTTAAGGAAAGCAGCGAGGAACATGATTTTAGCAGCTGCCAATGCCTGTGGCTCTTTCTCCAGAAGAAAATCTCTCGTTGACCACATCGTTTTCGACCACACCACCACCTCTGATTCTGTTCGTTCTTTCTTCTGATTCTCTCATTTCGTTTTTCCGTTGTTTTTATGAAGAAGATTAATTTTTTTTTTTTGAAATGTGTGACTGCAGATCTCTGGTTCTTCTGCTGTATCTCCCAGAAAGTTGAGGAATTTGTGGGAGGAAGAAGGAGAAGAAGAAGAAGAGGAATTTGAGTCCTCAAGTACGAGTACTACTACTACTTTGCCTACTACCAAGGTAAACAAACACCTATAAGCTAATCCATAAATTATTCCTTAACAGGACTTTTTTGCCTATTTCAATTCTCATCTCAAGATAAAGAAGATTCCTAAATCCCGTGAATACCTGACAAATTATAATATATACACATAAAAAGGAAAATTTTAAAATAGTTTTCTTTGACTTCTTCATTTTCCAGAAATTAGCCGTATATTTTGACTACTCTTTGCTGTCACTGAAATTATTTTAGCTTTTTTTGTTATTTTTTTAATTTTGTTTTTCTTTCGCGGAATCCAATTGTGCTGTGGAGTTGATTTGAAAGCTCCTATGCCAACAGTCTTCGGGAAAATTTCTGTTCTCAGCCCTCTCAAGTCAATTCAAGCTTCAAATTTTCTCCCCCCAAAAAAAAGTTTGCAAAAATTTGAAAAGGGAAAAATTTTAAAGTTAGGGAGTAATAATAGCAGGTGGGGGATAAATGAATAATGGACAATACAAAATGTGCGGCATGTGAACGCCCCTGACACATGTGCACGACTGAGGTTTGGGAATCCACTGTTATTTTGCAGAGCCCACGCTGAATAAAAGCTTTTTTTCCCATACCTGCCAATAACACTCGATTATTTTTGGTCATGACCATTTTTTGTTAGTCAATCTGAATCACAAGTTCTATCTCATCATGTGGCACTTCTCCTTTTGCTTATTCATTTTCATATTCTGCAAGCCTTGAACTGAAAAAAATTAATTTAAAATACAACTGAGGAGAATTTTATATTGTAATAGATTTTTATTTGTATATTGTAATAGATTTTTGTTTTACGCTATAACATGAGAGATTTTTTGTTGTTACCATTTTTATTAGCCAATCTGAATCACAAGTTCTATCTCATTATGTGACAGTCTTACTTTTGCTTCTTCATTTTCATATTCCACAATGCCTTGAACTGAAAAAATTAATTAAAAATATACCATGTAAAAACTTTATGCTATAAGTGGTTTTTGTTTTACGCTGTAATATATGAAACTTTACTTTATCGTAGTTTTAAACTGGTTTATTAAATATACTATAAGTTTTTTTTTTTTTTTTTTTTTATGTTTTTAAAACATTATCACTTTATTTTGGTCTTTCTTTCTTTCTTTTTTTCTCTCTGTTTTTTATTTAGTTTTAAGCCCTAGAATTATGATTGAATAAATGATCAAAATTAGGCAGCGGTAGTAACTCGTACTTACCATTTATGCACATGACCGCTAACAAAAATTCAGTTTTTATCAATGTCAAAAAGTATGGTGTAGAATATGACTGGCATGTGTTTGGTGGAGGTGGATTTTTAACTTGCGATAGTGTTTCTTCTGTTACTTTTTCTCTAAAGTGAAAAGAAAAAAAGGGAATACAAAACAAACTATAAGATAGTGCTAAAACCCAACCCAATTATTGGGTTAGTACTTGGTTGTTGCACCAGAACACCTTCGGTTACTTACATTCTACAGTTAACTAATTGTACACGCGTGATCAAAACTAAACCTTTCTTTAGTTCTGCTATGTAAAGTCATAAGATTGCTATCAAAGCACAAGGGTTTATAAGGGTTTGGGGGCACAGTTAAAACTATAAAATGTGATTCCAACTAACTTTTGATTCAATTTTTTTGAAATAAAATACTGTAATACAAGTTAGTTGGAACTACATTTTGTAGCACCACCAATCGGAGTTTTCAGTCTTGGTCTATAACAAACATACACCAGAAGGAGCTTGCCTTGTCATCTCGTTCATTGTACTGCACTTCTTCTCAACATGAAACTCTCATTTTAGGCATTTCATACTTATTTTTTACTTGAAAAATGCTGGACCTTATTAAGTTGAGATTTCAACTAGTTATAAATTGTATAAAATCATATGAAATCTTATAATAATCACTTGTGAATATATTATGAGTTGATACAGAAATTGCTCTTCAAACTATCTTCTAATGTTGTTGGCCTATGTGACAGAACTTGTGTGCAATTTGCCTAGACCCTTTGAGCTACAACAGCAGGGGAAGTAGTCCAGGCCAGGCTATATTCACAGCGCAGTGCTCCCACGCCTTCCACTTCGCCTGCATCTCCTCCAATGTCCGCCACGGCAGCGTCACCTGCCCCATCTGCCGCGCCCACTGGACGCAGCTTCCCCGCAACCTCAACCCGCCTTGTGGTGGTTCCCTCTCCTCATGCAACCAGAATGACCCCATCCTCCGAATCCTCGACGATTCCATCGCCACTTTCCGCGTCCACCGCCGCTCCTTCCTCCGCTCTGCCCGCTACGATGATGACGACCCCATTGAGCCCGATGACATGCCCCCCAATTGCCCCCGTCTCCACCTCTCTCTAGTCCCCGTCCCAACCACCACGCCAACAGCAACAAACTTCCAACCATATCCCTATCATCAAAACTCGCATTCACGCCCCCCAATATGTGGCTCGTCCTCATTGTCTTACCAAATGTGCACGTCCTCAAACAGAGGATATCTCTCGGTGAAACTAGCAAACCAACGACCCACAGACTTGGTCTTGGTTGCGAGCCCAAACGGACCACATCTTAGACTTCTCAAGCAATGCATGGCCCTGGTGGTTTTCTCACTTAGACCTATTGACCGTTTGGCCATTGTCACGTATTCCTCGGCTGCAGCTCGCGTTTTTCCTCTAAGACGCATGACCTCTTATGGAAAGCGAACGGCTTTACAGGTTATAGATCGTCTTTTCTACATGGGACAAGCTGATCCCGTCGAAGGGCTCAAGAAAGGGATAAAGATACTTCAAGATCGAGCTCACAAGAACCCCGATTCCAGCATCTTGCACCTCTCCGATAGCCCGACGCAATTCTACCACACCACAATGGACGTGGAGGTTCCTATCCCCGTCCATCGGTTTCATGTTGGGTTTGGGTTTGGGACTTCCAACGGCTTCATCATGCACGAATTTGAGGAGTTCTTGGCGGGACTTCTCGGCGGGGTGATCAGGGATATCCAGTTGAGAGTCAGAGTGGGAGAGGAATCGAGCTGTAGTAGGATTGTGAGGATTGGAGAGTTGAGAGGAGGGGAAGAGAGGAGGATTTTGTTGGATTTGGGAGAGAGTGGACACGCTTGTGTGGAGTATAGTTATTGTGAAGACGTGGGAGAAGTTGATGAGAGATTCATAACGGGGGAAACTTTGGTGACTTTGGGAGATAGTAAGAGTACTAATGCTGGGGAAGCAGGTGCTGCGGCGGGAGGAGTGGAGGCGGAGGCAGGGGCCACCGCTGGTGGTGGGAGGAGGGATGTGATTGGTGGCGGGAGGCCAAGCAGCGTGGAAAGTTGGGATTACCATGATCCTTACATGGCTAGAAGATGGGCTAAGCATTTGCATGGTTATAGGCTTTGAAAGCAAATATCCAAGCCAACGAAAAAAAAAATGTTGAGCCAATTGTTTTCACTCCTTGAGTAGCTTTGTACATCTAGAACCACCACCATTGCAAGTCTTTATAAACTTCATTGAAGTTACTTAGCTTTTGCAGGGCTGCTATGCTCAAACAGCTTTCAAAAAGGATTAGGTAGAAAATTGTTGAACATACTTGGTACTTGTTTACCTCAAAATTTGAATCTTAATATTGTTGTTAGTACTACAAGTATTTATTGGAAATATGGTACTTCAAACATTTGTCAAAAACATGAGTTGGAATTTTTTTTTGTAAATCTGTTAGCAGTCTCAAATCCTAGCTTATAGCATAAAAGGCTTGGAGGATAAGAGCCATTTTCTCTTCAAGTGGGTGGATTAAGGTACAACCCAAGTGAATCAAAAAAAAAAAATCAGATCAAATTAGTAACTTTTTCAGCAACTAAAGCCGGACTGTTACTGATATGTGACTTGGCCCTTATTTATAATTATTGTTCTTTTACTAACCAAATGCTTTTTAACTCGAAAAATTGTAAGAAATAGTAGGTTTTGTAACTGTATATAGCAATGAATAATTTATTTATTCTTATAGTGTAAATAATTTTTATTCTTATAGTTTATAAATTTTAAGTATAAATAATTTATTTATAATTTATTTACTCATATTTACAGTGTAAATTATTTTTACTTACACACTAAAAATATTTTTAAAGTCTGCTAAATATTTTTAAATAGTTTTAAAAAGAAAATTATATGTTATGTCATATTTTTAAAAATTGTACTTATTTATGTCATATTTAAAAAAATTTATTAATATTATTTATATTATATGGTAAATTATACTAAAAATAAATATAGTGTCATTTATAAAAAAATAAATATTAAAGAAAATTTATAAAAACTTGCCTTTTCTTCCCTTTTAAAAATCTGCTATTTCTGTGGATGTCCCTATTGGCACCCAAACCAAAGCCCGTGAGCCCATAAGCGGGATGCTATCCACAGCTGGAAAAAAGATTAAAAAATGTTATCCACGGCTGGAAAAAAGATTAAAAAATGTTATTTTTTTAAAATAAAAAATTGTCACTTTAAAATAACTATAAGATAAACATAAACAGGATAAAACTTTTAAAAGGGAGTAAGAAAATATGGTTCCAACTAGTTTTGATTAAAAATATTATAAAATCTAAAAGTTTTATATTGTAATTTATTTATTTTTATATTATAATGTATGAAAGCATTGTATTATAGCAATAAAAAATATGAATTGAAATTAATATAACGAAACACCTTATAAATAAAATTTAATTCTACATGTTATGGATAATTCTAATTTTAAAATAGAAAACTCTAATGTAAATGTAGATAATTCTAACATGTTCTAAAAAAAAAAAAAGAAGAAGACAATGGGTCTATTTAATAGTGTTTTTAAAATTAATGAAAATAATTTTATTTTAAAAAATAAAATTTCTTTTAAAACTATACTAAAGTGTATTTTTAAAATTTTTATCTTAAAAATATAAAAAAAATTTTAAAAAAATTTTAAAAAACAAAACCCAACGACCTAAATAAATTCTTACGACGTTGTCGGTGCATCAATGAATAGGAAGGTAAGAACGAGGAGGACGCGTTGATTTACAATCCAAAGCCAAGGCCTTTCTCTGAACATAATCGGTCATGATGATATCAACCCACACTCCATCGCCATGGCAAAGAAAGAACAGGACGCAACTTGCAAACCGACAAAACTTCCAAGAAAAAGCGCGTACTACTGAGCCTACTTCTACTACTAGCAACAGTGCGGCCATCGCATCTGTTTTCACCTTTCTCCCTAACCTACCCCTTTTTACCATGAATTTAAAAACAAAAAAACAAAAAAACTTTAAATATAAATGAAGCCAACAAGGGAAAACGACAATACTAATCAAGGGGAAGATGACCCATAATTGTTCTGCTGTTCATTTTACTCTCAGTTGGAGAGGAAACTAGAGAAAAAGTTCAACTTTCTTTATCTGGTTGGCGGGTTTTCTCTCTCCTCCTCAGTTTCTCGGAGCTCAAGAGAGAGAGAGAGTGGGTAGGAAAGGAAAAATGTTTCCGAGGTTGATTCAAGTTCAAGCTCACGAAGGAATGATGGGTCAGGAGGATATTCAAATCCAAGGGGTCGGTGGTGGTGGCGGTGGGCTCGGCGGCCACAGTCAGAATTTGAGGGGAGACCCGTGTCTCGTCTTGACCTCCGATCCCAAGCCCCGCCTCCGCTGGACCGGCGACCTCCACGACCGATTCGTTGACGCCGTCACTCAGCTCGGCGGTGCTAGTAGTTAGTCTTCTATTATTGACTCTTAGCCATATTTGTTGTTGAATCTTCTTTCTTTTCATTCAAAGATTTGCCCAAGTACGAAAATTTTACTAATTTTCTATTTAGTATTTTTGGGTTTTGGATTTTGGGTTATGTTTGTGGCTTACCCTCAAGTTAAATTTTTAGTTTCTTTTTATATGGTGAAAAGCTTAAATTTTGATTTATAGAAGTGAAAAAAGGAGAGAAACTTGATTACTAGGAATTTAGGATTTGTGCTGACCAGTTTAAATAGCTGCCATTGTACGGAATTTAAAGTTTTATGGGGTTTTTGTTAGTACATTATAAATATCTGGTAATTGTTATAAGTTATTAGTTAGAGATTTATTTGTTGAACAGGTTTAATAAGCTCTACTTACAATGCTACATTGAAGCCTATGTTCTTTAGGATTTTTAGATATAAAACATTAGGAGATA
Organism: Artocarpus hirsutus; assembly: GCA_946598075.1. Lineage (NCBI taxonomy): Eukaryota > Viridiplantae > Streptophyta > Magnoliopsida > Rosales > Moraceae > Artocarpus > Artocarpus hirsutus. The sequence continues at coordinate 107,805 of CAMOHE010054523.1, read as the reverse complement.
CTATTCATTGCTCTTTCCCTGGAACCTTTTTGTTGTACTTCCTAATTATGGAATTTAAGCACTTCTAAGCTATAATATATTCATGTGATGCTTTTCTTCTCCGTACCTTTTTTTTCCATGCGAGTTGAATAATTTGGTTGTTTATATGTTCATTCTAAATGTGTAATGATTTTTCTTTTCCTTCCTCAACTTATTTTTGAAGGTCAGATTAAGAAAGTAGCAAGAGAAGTCTCTGTCCCATCGTTTTATATAACATGGCTTCCCAATTTATTTTATACTTTTAGGTTAAACACAATCATGTTGATACACTTGGTAACTTAATCGAATGAGTGTGATCAAGTTGTGCTAATGGTGCTTTCGTACAGTTGTTATTATTAGTTGGCTGTGGTTGAAAATTCTGGTTCAGCTTAGCATGTTGAGGCTTGTTTATGAGCCTGAATGGACCTAACTAAGAAGCGTTAGCCACTCTTAAGTTAATTTTGTTTTTACAAGCATATCAAAGATGGTTGTTTTTTAGTTGCCGATAAGTACTGGAATATTCATGTTTGGTATTTAGCTATTAGCATCTTAAAAAGGGCATGAATGATCTTGCAGAAGCTACGCCAAAGGCCATCATGCGGACGATGAATGTGAAGGGACTGACTCTTTTCCACTTAAAGAGTCACCTCCAGGTTTTATTTTTGTTTTATTTTGTTCTTTTATTTTTTAAAGCTAATATTGAGACCCCCCCCCCAACAAGTTGAACTTCTGGATGGTCAAGAATGACATTATTTTGGTCATATTCTGATAAACAATACTCTTCCAATATTTCAGAAGTACAGACTCGGCATACAGTCAGGCAAGGATATGGGTGAGGCATCTAAAGATGGTGGGTTTTGTTTTCAACATCCTGTCATCTATAATATGATTTCCAAAATTACTTTCTTTTTCAAAAAATATCATTAGCACTCCTTCTTTGCCTTCGTTACTCCTTTTGTTTATGCTCCTCCAGTAAAAGTAAAGGGACCAAGTCGAGAAAATTGAACTGTGCTCTGGTTATTGATGATATTTTGTACATCGGATTTTGTTCTTTAGACTGACTTTCTGTCTCTGATTTATGCTAGGGATCTCAGCTTCATTCCTTCTAGAAAGTCCAAGGGCTGGTAATTCTTCTCCAAATTTGCCAGCTTCTGATATGAACGAGTAAGAATATGATTCTTATCTTTCTTCAAATCATTTTGTAATCCTCTTGAATGTCATTGTACATTGAATTGTCTAATATGACCGAATTACACAAGGAAGTGTTCTCATCTTTAGGGGTTATGAAGTCAAGGAGGCATTAAGAGCACAAATGGAAGTACAGAGTAAATTACATTTACAAGTTGAGGTAATTTCTATGCATAAACTCAACGTTTTATGGAGTGTGTTCATGAGCATAAACCTTTATTGATAAGATAACTGGTTAATTTGACTGTGGTCAAGAGATATAGGAATTTGCTTTGAATACAAAGACATCTGCCTATGTAGAGCCTTTTCTTTAGATGACCAGAGAGTTATTTCTGTTAACATTGTTTTTTTTTTTTTTATCTGTAGCTTCTATAGATAAAGGTCTACTTCCATAGTAAAGCCACTTGACTCCCTTGTTTATGCTATTTAGGCCGAGAAGCACTTGCAGATTCGCCAGAGTGCTGAGCGGAGATATATGGCCATGCTTGAGAGAGCTTGTAAGATGCTTGCGGATCAATTTATCGGGGGCTCTGTTGTTGACACGGAGAGCCAGAAATATCAAGGATCAGGGACTAAAACACCAATGAGTTCCACAGTTGACCCTCTTGGCTTCTACTCGTCACAGTCAGTGGAGGTGGCTGGAGTGCATGGCCCGGAAGAAGTGCCAAATGGTCTTTGTCCATTAAGAGCTGACTGCTCCACCGAGAGCTGCCTAACATCACATGAGAGTCCTGGTGGATTGACCCTAGAAGGGTCTCCGGGTGGAAGGAAGAAAAGTGTACCGAGCTTGGAATCGACCACATCTTTGATTTGGAGTGAGACCAAGATGAGAGCTCGAGAGGTTAATGTGGCTCAAGTTGACCATCATGGGATTCCTGGGTATGGCATGTAGGGTCGAGATCTACTCCAATGCTTCCCATATAATAATTTAAGATCTTCCTTTTCTCTCCATCCGCTGGAATGTTCTAAGTGTAAAAATATTAAGATTTTTATTGCCTATGAAGTGTGCAAGGGAACAAGTTGTCCCAAATTGTAAATTCAAACTACTAGTATAGTGGCTTAGAAATTTCAGACAATTTGCTGTTAAACTTGATAAACCATATCTCTCCATAGTTGTGAGTAAATCCCACTTTGACTTTCACGCAATGTCCTGAAACCATAGAAGTGGTTCAGCTCAGCATATCAACCGTTGCACGCATGGGATACTTTTGAGTGTCTCAGTCTGCCTAACCAATCCGTGGCAGCAAAATGATACACCAATGATTTTCAAGAGGGTTTTGTTTTCTGCTAGGAAACAATCAAATATTCAGGTAAAATTGCAGAATTGGACATCCCTGTTGAGTATTTGGTAGCATTAAATTGTCGTACAAAGATGCTGCTGTAGGCCGCACAAGGATAGTGACTCAATTGCAAGCACCCAACTTTTGAAAGCGAAGTCAGACTGAAAGGTTACTCTTTTGCATAGGACCACTTCTAACTAAGTAGCCGGCCTTCTTTGAAGTCATTATATAAGTTATTGAATGTGAACTCCCTGTTTTGGTGGTTTTGCATTTTTCATGATTATAGTTATTGTATCCTTGTGTTTCCAAACAAAGATACCTTTTGATGGGATTTCTTGTTAGATGGTCCAAAAATGGAGAAACATTATTGTTTTGGCCGAATTTTGTGTGCACTTGGCTTAAGCCAAGTGGATAAACGAATCCTAAACATTGTTAACCCACCTTGGTCCTTGGATTATAATTTTAAAAATCCTTTGCTAGTATTTGAACTAGGACAATAAAATAATAATACTCAGCCGAAGAAAAAGGCATAGTAAGTGGGGGATGTGGGCACCTCATGAGGTTTTTGTTTTTTAATTTGTAATTTTGTAATAATATAAAAAAAAAAAGAGCCGCAGAAAATTCCAAAAACAGGCGTAGCTCTCAAAAGCGAAGGCAAAGGAAAATAACAAAATTGCCGGAATAATTGATTTTAGGGAAGCAGCAACGGAATATTATTAGGCAGATTCCGTTAAGAGCCCGTCTATATCAGGTGTGGCGTTTATCACTATCCTCACAGCCAATCATGCAAAAAGTTACAATTTTTTTTATTAATTTATTTATTTTCCAATATTTTTTTATTCATTTAATTATTTCCCAAATAGTGATGATATGCAAACATTGGTAAAGCTAGCCATGATTTGGAGAAACTTGGGACTTTCTGGGGGTGCATGGGACCAGCATTTTTGTTTTGTTTTATTCATTTTCAAATATCATTCCCTTTGTAGAAATAATTCAGTTTGATTTTATTTTTTTTTGTCCTTGTGTGCATAGTTTTATTTATGGGGATTATATTTCAGCGTTTATTTGGCAATCCTCCATTGGCCCACAGCGGATTTGGTGATGTTCAACTACAGAGCTTCATAAATTTTTCCATTTGCATATTAAATGCTCGTCTTTATGTGAGGAATTGAATTTAAAATTATATTTGCTTGTTTGTGGGAGAAGAAAAGAGAAAGATTAAAGGGGAGATTTTTCCTTGTATTTCTAGTAAGGATTTAAGGCGCCTTCTTCATTATATCTCATCCATTAATAATAATAATTAAAAAATAAAAACCCAAAGATAGCCTTTTGAAATACAAACAACAAAAGTAAAAACATTAAAGAGAAGAATTGCCCTTGCATTCTAGTATTTAAGGGCCTTCAAAGTTCAAGTGATTTAGTTTGACTAATTTACAGTCGAGCAAAAGTATTAAGTCCTTTATCAACTGAATCAGTTAGATATTGGTATAACTATAACGCATTCTTAATTATATCTCATCGTCTCAAACACTTGTTCGTAAATACATAACAATAAGTAATAATAAAAAAAATCAAATATAACCCTTTAAAAAACTAACAACAGAGATAGAAAACTAACAAATAACGGTACAAACTAGGCATTTTTCACTTATATAAATTTTTGGGTTTTTGATATATTTGCCCCATGGACCAGATATTTATATTCATAATTAACCTGAATTAAAAAAGAAAAAAAACTAAGACATGGATCAATATTTAAATTTTATTTTTATTTTTTTATAATTATTACAAAAATTGAATAAATAAATAAATAAATAAAATTGGAACCAATAAGACAGAGTTTTACCTGGTGTGGCTCGTACAAATTTTGAGTCCACAGAGAAGAAGAAGAAGAGTGGAGAGAAAGGAAAGGAGAGAGAGAGTGGTTGGTGGTGTAGAGTAGAATAGACTATAAAAATAAATAAAAGCGCTTTCCGACCTTTTATTTCCTTTGAATATTTAATACCCTCCCTGCTACTCTGCTTCTACTTGTACGTCTGGAATCTCGCTCTTTCTCTCTCCTCTTTTTTCTCATTGCTTCCAATTTTTTTAGAGAGAGAAAACACAAGCGTTGAAGAGCCTAGAAATTTTCTCCGAGTAAAACTCCACCACCATATTCCAAATTCCAAAAAGACACCTGCTTTTATTATCATTTTCATTGTCTTAACCGCACGAAGACGACCTCGAGCTAGAGAGAAAGAGGAGAGAGAGAGGAAGAAGCAGTGTCTGAATTTGGAAGGCGGGAGGATTTAAGTTTTGGCCCCTGCTTGGATTTTGCAGATCTGGGTATGTTTCTTAGACCTTCTATCGAACGTTTTCTGGGTGTAAAAGCTTTGGCTTTCAATTTTGGGTGGTCGTTTTCTTGTGCTTCTCTGTTTTTGTGGTCTTCTTCTTCTTCCTTTTTGTTCTGGTTGTTTGGCCTAAAAACGACGTCTTTGATTATGGGTATTGTGCAAAAGAGTAGTTGGTGTTGGTTAATACTTGACTTTTTTGTTTAAGAACCCTACTTGTTTGATCAGTATAATCTAATTAATTGCTTAGATGTTCTTGATTAAGATTTTGTGGGAGATTTGGGTGCTAATTGGACATGGGTGGAAGGTTCAGCCCTAATTTCCAAATTTGCAGTCAGCTGTATCTATATTTTCATTACCTGCTTCTCAAAGAAAGTAGAGGGAAAAAAATCTTGTCTAATTGTCTTCCTAATTACGTTATCTGTTTAAAAGAGTGAAAAGAAATTCCAGTTTTTAAAGTACCCAAATTTATGCAAAATAGATGAACTTTCCTCTTCAAGCTAAAGTTAACCGTTAAAGTTATGTGTGTTTTTAAGCAATGTCTTTTGGCTTTTCGATACCACAAGCCTTGCGCTTTTACTGTTGTTCTTGACCATCGAGATGTAAGATGGGGACATTAGGTTTTAAGAGAAATGTAGCTAGTGTTACAATTTTTTCTGTATTTTGATTTTGTATAATTTGAATCATAAAATATTGGTTATTAATGTTTTGTGATTTTAGGCTCTTTAATGGCTTCTATATATTATTATTACAAATAAATCATACTCTATTCCTCAATGCAACTATTCAAGCCTTAAGTGCTTGCCATAGTGATTGTACTGCGCTAACAATCTTGGATCTGGATGTATTACTGAGCTCACTGAAAGTTTGCATGACAAGCAACATTATTTCTGTTTTCTGAGTTTTAGTGGTTAATCCAGTTATGTGCCATTTTGTGCTGATCCATCAATTTTTTGTTGAGCATATACAGAGAGTGGTGATCTGTTTTTTCTTGGTGTAGAATGTAAGTTTTTTTTATGTTAAAAAATAGAGACTGATCTAATTCTCGAGCAAAATATTGTACATGATGCTAAATTGATAGAAGCAAAATACTAAGTTTTGAATGTTTTTAGCATGCTAAATTCTTTTAAACTCTAAGATTGATATTTTGGAATTAATTTTATTTGGAGTTTCCTTTGGTTTTATACCATCGAATAATTGATGGTTTTTTCTTTTCCCTAGATTAATGACAAATGTATCAACCAAAAGGTGTTCCTAGTTCAAGCTTTTCTCGGAACAATACCTTTGTCCATGGTCAACAATTAGATAGCGGTGCGAGCACTATGGACCCTATGAATGGAGGGAATGGTCTGAACAACCCCAGTCTCGCCTCAAAACAAAGGTTGCGTTGGACAAATGATCTTCATGAACGCTTTGTTGATGCTGTGCAACAACTTGGTGGACCTGATCGTGAGTTACACTTAACTTCTTTTAGCCGCACCAGGATCTCTATTTTCATTGTATTCTTTTGCCCTTGAATTCATGTCATTTGTTTGTTGTTGATTGAATGAATTAGGATTATTCAAGCTTAATCACTATTCAATTTGTAATGTGTAGTACTGTTCTGTAAATATTTAGATTAGATACCCATACAATAACACTTGTAGAGGATTAGTCAATTTCTATTGAGAAATCCATTGGTTTCTGCGTAAAATTTCTGTATTGAGTTTTCAATGCTAGTATTTTGCTTCATTTTGGCCATTTTATCAGATACTCATACAATAACACTTGTAGTGGATTAGTGATTTTATTTCATTTTGATCCTTTCCCAGGTGCTACCCCCAAAGGTGTTCTCAGAGTGATGGGTGTACAAGGTTTAACAATTTATCATGTTAAAAGTCATTTACAGGTAATATATATAGTTGTTTTTTAAATAAGTATTTACCTGTATACCTAGTTGAATTATCCAAAAAGTATCTTTTTTTTTCATTGTAATTTGTCAAACTCAGCATTTAGGGAATGGGTTTGGCTGTTGTTTTCTGTTCTCATTGTTTTTTTCTCCTACTTTGTGATGCATCCAGAAATATCGGCTTGCAAAATACCTACCTGACTCATCTGATGGTATGTATATCGATGCTTTTGCTATTTTTTACGGGTTGACGGTAGATTCAGCAGTCATTGATTGCAAAAAAGGTATAAATATATTGATTTGTTCTTGTACAATCCTGCCTTAATGTCGTGATTCCTTTTGCGTTGATGCAAGGAAAAAAAGCTGACAAGAAAGAACCTGGGGATGCACTTTCCAATTTGGATGGTTCATCGTAAGTAGAGCTGCATGCCCCTGTTTTGGGTTTTTAACGCTGATTTACTAGCAGATAAATGGGTCGTGCCAATATCATACTGGTTTTTATTTTGAAGTTTGTCCTAGAACAGCCTGCTTTATATATGACCATTGAGTGCAGCTATGAATTAGTCATAGTCGCTGTTCTTATGAGCATCAGGAACAACTGAGATATAAGAACATAAAACCATAAGTGATGAAACTGTCTGGTTGTTTAATTTGACTTATCATTTGGCTGAGAAAGTACGCACTCTTTCTCTCTCCAGTGGGATGCAAATTACTGACGCATTGAAGCTGCAGATGGAGGTCCAGAAGCGGCTGCATGAGCAATTAGAGGTTCAGTCCTGTTTTTGCCACTACCGTGCAATTAAGTAGACTAGAAAATTCTTGTTAGATGTATAGTTTTTTGTCATATTGGGACGTCATGGATTGAGGTGAAGGTTAACTGAACTGTCAATGTACAACAGGTGCAGAAACAGCTACAGTTACGCATAGAAGCGCAAGGCAAGTACTTGAAGAAGATTATTGAAGAACAACAAAGATTAAGTGGAGTCCTTTCAGATGCTTCTGGTTCTGGGCTCTCAGCCCCAGCGGCGGGTGATAACAACCTGGAATCTGACAAGACTGAGCCAGCAACACCTGCACCAACCTCCGAGGCCCCACTTCAAGACAAGACTGCCGAGGAACACACCGCAGCTAAGAGCCTTTCTGTCGATGAATCTTTGTCCTCCCACCATGAACCGTCAACCCCTGATTCCAGTTGCCATGTTGGTTCCCCTTCTGATAGCCCCAGTGCTGAGAGGTCGGCTAAGAAGCAAAGGGTTGACACGGGCAGAGGAACATATGCCAAGCCAGAAGTAGCGCTCACACACCAGATACTGGAGTCGAGTTTAAACTCTTCTTACGAGCAACCACACACTGTTTTCCTGACTACAGAGCAGTTTGAATCATCCGGAAATACAGTTGGGAATGGCGATCGGCTGGAAAAAGTTACAAGTAGAGATATATAATTCCGTGTATCAAGTAGAATATGCACCTGGGAGGTTCACGTTTCATCGTATTGAGTGTGTGGGGATGTTGTCTCTGATCCGGTCAAATGATGCTGTTAATTAACAGATGCTTTGAGATAACTAGGTTCAGCCAAAACACGTTTCACAAAAATAACCAAGGTTCATTCATATCCAAAAAATTACTGTAAACAAGGGTAACGATTAGCTTGCTTATGTGATAATTATCATAACGTAGAACTAATATGCTAATTTTATCAGTCTCTATGGAGATTCCCAGATTTCTTTTATTTATGGATTCTGTAAACTATTTGATACTTGGTGCAGCCTTAGTAAAAACCTTTAACCCTGTCATATTTGCCAATACCAATTATCAACGTGAAATTTCACAAGTTGGGTTTTTTTACATTGGGTTGAAATGTTAATTTAATGAAGAATAATGTCAGTACGTATAAGTTTGAACCGTTGAATTCTTATCAAATTTTGTTATATTTATCTTTTTTTTTAATTCTTATAATTTTTTTGAAGGGAATTTTCACATAATGTTATTGGTCAATAACTATACAATAATGATTGGGTGTTCTTTTTTTAATCCTATCAGGATTCTCATAATTTTATATGGACGCAAAACTGGATTTGAAAGAAGTTTCAGAAAAATCTTCTCAACTCCTCAGAGACACCCACAGTACTTGCCTGAACTCGACAGAAAAGGAATTTTACCATGGTTAACACCCTTTTTCCTGCACATGAATACGGCAAAAAAAGAAGATATATTTATGTTTTCTTTGGCACTCCACGAATGTGGTTCAGAAGCGCCCATCAAATCTATTGAAGCCCGTGAAGAAGATTCTCATAACTATGCAATTTTGGCAGCATATCCAATTTCACTTCCAAGGGAAATTTACACAATATGACAGAACTATAGGATGCTGACAAAACAATAGTTTTGACAGATTATTATGCAGGCTATGCATGAAATTTGATCTGCATTCCATCAATTCTGCCATATTCAGCCAATAATATTCCCGCCAAGAGATCAGACAATTGTACAGTCCATCTGAACTCTCAACGTGTCAGCTTTCGTATTATCAGAATCACCACATTAGTCAATAATTGGTTCCAGTAAAATGGCCTAACAAGTTCCAATCTAACAAGACAATGACAACATTGTGCCATGTGAAGTTGCCAAATGTAGAGATCTACAGAAGAGAATCAGGTTGTGTGCAATGAGAGAGGAAGTGGAACTCGGTAAGAGGAACAAGACGAGAATGGCACACGAGAGAGCGGAAAGAATCTGCGCCCTCAAACAAGACAAGAATGAAAGGATCGAAACCCATGACGGTGTTGAAGAATACACTAATGAGAAGTAAAAATAGAAGATAAAAAACGATAGTAGCTACAAACCCTCATCTATTGCACAAACAGTCATGAAGACTGATGTCTCCGGCGGTTTACTCTCTTTAGAATGCAATGTCGTAGTCGTCTGCTAAGGGCCTCTAACTTCTCGAGTTTTTCACTTTTCGGCTTCTTTGGGATGGTTGGCACTTTCTTCTTCTTTTCCTCTTTTGTTGGGACTGACAACTTCTGCTGCGTATCATTTCGTAGAGGTGTTGCAAACACCTTAAGAATCTTCTAGAATTTAAAAAATTAAAGGACATTAAACCATAAGTCAAGAAAGAGTGGTCTATATCTCAATACAATAACAAAGGCAAAACGCCATAATTGGAGTTTTAATCGTGACAAATTTGTCTCCCTCAAAAGTTAACATTTAAGCCTAGAGTTGCCAGGGCTTGCCAGCAAACGAAGATATATTCAATTCACCAAGACTTCCTTAAAAAAAAAAAAAAAGAAGAACAAACAAACAAACAAACAAATCTAGGCGGCTTTACTTCAGGTGGGTTATAATTGATAGGATTATGAAGTAGCAAATGATGAAAATGAAAATGTCTCCAGTAAAACGCAGAGGGAGAGAAAGACCTGATGACCATTCTCTGCAGCTGTGCAATCTGCAGAAGATTCATCATCACTGCCTCCTAAAGATGAGCATCTTCCCCAACTCTCTCTATTTGAGCTTGTGTACGAGCAACATTCATCATTCTGGCTATTTGGCTTATCCTGTAAAACCGTATCTAGACAGTTTAAGGGAGAAAAAAAAAACTCTAAAGTGGTCACAGAAACCATGTTTTCAGTTGAATCCCGAACTCAAAATAATGATGAATCAACCAACATTTTCATGGAGGTAGCAGTAGATAAAACCACCTGTAATTTTGACGAGTCATGACCGAGCTCATTAATCTCAGCAAGCACCGAATCCTGCATTATTAAGAATCACGCAATAGTTTGATATAAAGTAAATATGGGGACAAGAAGCAATAAACCAGAAAAGAAGATCCATACAGCAGTCACTGGCGCAATATCAGAAAGAAGCTCATCAACTGATTTTGTAGTTGAAACAATGGGAGGAGCAGACGATGAACTTGCTGCATCAGCACCCGCAGAGTGGACTCCAGTTATAATCTCATATAACAAACCCTGCAACGAAAAAGAAAACAAATTACTATCAATCTGAAAACAAATTACTATCAATCTGTATGATGGAACAAGCAAGTTGTTACAACACACTAGGAAAAAAGGGAAGGCACTATTGTTGAATTTTTTTCTTTCTTTTTTTTTTTTCAAAGAAATTGTTGACAAGTTCCATAATTGCCTGAGCTGTAACAGTGAGTTGAAAATCGAGTACAACAGAGATTGCTACTATATTGCAGCATATAACGAATAAACAAAACACTAGGAAAACAGGGAAGGTTGAATATTTTTCTCTCTTTTTTTTTTCAAAGAAATTGTTGACAAGTTCCATAATTGCCTGAGCTGTAACACTGAGTTGAAAATTGAGTACAACAGAGATTGCTACTATATTGCAGCATATTACGTATAAACTGCACACATTCTTATAGAAGTAAGAAAACACACAATACGCAAACTAGGCATGCAAACACTTAAAAATAAGAAAACACACAATACGCAAACTAGGCATTAAAACACTTGCCATGAACTTGTAACCATCAATACCAACAAATGAATACATAAGTATGCCGCTTTATATGCTTTTAGTTACACATATGACATCAAATAGCAATTACCTCATCCATACCAGCACCAACCTTCAAATCCCCCAGATCATAGTATTTGTCCGGCTTACACGAATTAACAGAAGAAATTTGTGGAGGGTGAAGAATACTGAAGAAGAAAATTGATACTGAATCATAGTAGAACTGTGGCCGAGAGGAGTTGTGATCACCATCAAAATATATAACGTTTTTATCCCCCTGCAAAGGATCAGAGGAATTATTAAATATTTCCAACTGGGGCATATTACTTTTAAAAAGTAGAGGATCCTAATTGAGGCAATACCGCATAAGAGTTATATATGTCGTTAGAATGGTGGGGTTGGATGAACCTGTCATCCTTAGCATGTCCAAATAAAGCAGGAATGAATGTCTTGGGTGCAACCTGCCAGCCACCACAGATGGGCATATTTAGTTGTGCACAAAATTTATGCTACATAAATGAATTAGCCTTGACCTTATATTCTTTTATTGAGAAAAAATAAATAAATAACCTAGGCAAACCTGTAAGCAATTAAGATTCATTATATCAAACTTTGCCTTCTTCTCAATTACTCGGCGCATGTATTGCACTGCCATCTTGACCTGATTAAAGAGATTAGAGAAAAACACATCACAGAGAACATGATTTACAAGAGCTTTTCCTCACGATCACAACCTAAGGTGGGTAGAATAAGGTGAGAGGTCGGTCAAGACACTTTACTGTGAATTTAGGAAGCCGGATTTTGTACACATCCACAAGTTCCATCATTAGAGCGTATAGATTTGAAAAGGCACTATCCAACACCATTCCAGCTACTGAAGGATCTTCTGCTCCATAAAGAAGGCTGCATTACAATATCTTTTAGTTAATACGTCAAAAGTTAAGATGTTAAAATAATTAAAAAAAACCTTTCCATCGACAAGCAAATGGAAGATTTAGTGATAATTTCTGCAAAACAAACAATCCCCTTTTTTGGTGATCAATTTGCAATGAAATAATTCTAATACTAGAGCAAGTCCTGTAAACCTCACAAGTGGCAGAAACCCACAAGAAACAAATCAACAAACAAATATATGAATTTTAGATAATAATAGTTGCATAAACAGAAGATGAAGTACCAAGTGACTGCACCCATAGATCGTCCCCAGAGACCTATACGTGAAATTCGTTTGTTGCTTCTCAAATGTGATATAACAGTTTTGAGGTCGTCTTTCTGCACAAATTAATGAAATGAAAACTTACACGTCTCAAAGAGATAGAGACTCTCAAAAGAAGAAAATAATGAAAAATAGGAAAAGTACCTCATGCCAACCAAGACTGACATAGTCACCATCAGATAAACCTGAACCTGAAAAATCAAGAGTGAAAACAGTGATGTTTGATGGAAGAAGAATTACAGCAGCCTCATTTGCGTCTGCCCTGCACCCACTGCATTATTTTGCATACAAGACAAATGAGTAAGCTCTATCTTCTCCATATGTGAGTAAGACCACAAAGTGTGGAACAACGTAAAAAAAAAAGGGTCTAACTTCACTACTCCTACCTGTTCCCATGACAGTATATGACACATGGAAGGGAAGAATCTTCAGGGATCTCCGAAGGCACATAATGACTACAGCGCAATACGTGGCCCCTCAAATTCCTGAGCTGCAAATGTTGAAACATAAATAATCCAGCATGGTTCAGGAACTATCAGGCAAAATGCACATTATTCCAAACTAGTGAAGAACACTAAATGACTGCAATGTACTAGTGTCCATACTTGCCTCCATGTCTTGTCGTTTGTACATTCGCCCCGCAAGAGTAAATTCCTTTTCCCATAGATACTGATCTGGATTATAATCCGCCCTGTACAGAATCATCCCAAATGAGCATAAAAACCGAAAATTGCTAAGGAACAATAGCTTAATATGCTAAAGAATGCATGAGAATCTAAAGGTAACACAAATAAGGAAATGGTGAATTCATTAAAGTGCATTAAAAGATTCAAAATTCTCTACCCTGCACAAGGGAAATGTCTAAGTGGATAAAGTAGCTCGCTTTATAAAATTTTTCTTTTTAGGGAGTATTTTCCTTTTCAGTTTCTTCGTGAAAATTAGTGATAAAGCCAACTCTCGAATAATTTCGAACAGACAAATAAATGCGCAAAGCATATATCAAAGATTGACCTAAATTTCCTAAAATATTCCAGATTGGCTAAATCTGAATTTGGAAAAAAAAAATACTGCATTTAAAGCCAAAAGAAAATCAGAAAAAAAAAATGGTAAGTGGATGAAGTGAAGGGCAGTGCGAATAGGTAACCTGGGAGGGCGAATCACGAAATTGATGAATTGATCAATCATTTTGCTTCCCAATATCGTCTCATGAGAATGTTTTAAGCGCAGAAATTCCCTAAAAGAGCTTCCATTTCAACCTCAATTCTCCGCCATTTCCATAAGCTAGGACCCTTACTCCTTCTCTTTTATCTATCTCTCTCTCTCTCCCCTCTCCCAAATTTCCACCAAAAAGAGCTTGAGCTTGACAAGAAAGGAAATTTTTTTCTCTTCTCCAAGTCTACGAGCGAGATCCAATTCCAATATTGCGAAAAGCTGCAACCTTTTTCAAGAGAGAGAAAAGAAATTATAGAAAGAAAAAAGCGTCCTCTGACTGGTGCACCCCACCGCCCCAAAAATCCAATTTCTCCGAGGAAAGGGGAAGAGATGATAGAACGGATGAAAACTCGAAGAGAGAGAGAGGAAGAGAGAGAAAAGCAAACTGTCTTCCAGATCTTCAAGCTCTTCAGAGCTCAATTTTCTGGTGTTCTTTGTTCTCCATTCTTCTTCTAATCTTTTCTTCCTTCACTAAGCAAAGCTAAGCAGAGAAGGGACCCAAAAAGGCAAAAAGAAAAAGAAAAAAGAAATTGCGAGTAAGAGCAGGAAATTCACCGGACCGAAAAAAGCAAACGTGACTGTTTTGTTGCAGTTTGCAGGAGAGACAGCCAAAAACCAAAGGACGCCAAAACCAAACCCAGCAAAAGTCGTTGATGAGAGGAGAGAGAAAGAGAGAGAGAGAGTGGAGGGTCTTTTTACTCTCTTTCTCCGTACAGGGTCGAAGAAAATTTGGAATTTTGGCTATTTTTTATTTTTATTTGATTATTTATTTATTTTTTTGCTTTTGTATTTATTTTTGACTTGTTCTTCTTTTGAGTACACGTACCGACTCAAAGCAACTTCTTCATCAAATGCGTATGTAAAACAGTTCTCTAGCGGACGTAACTGAAACTAATTCTTAAAATAAATAAAGAGAGAATTCGGAAAAAAGGCCAAAAAAAAAAAAAAAAACAAATTAAGAAAATGACTTCTTATTTTTTAAATTAAAAAATAGGTTTTTTTTTAGCATCAAAATTGCTTTAGTTTTTTTCACAGAAAAAAGAAAAAGGACTGTATCGAAGAAAGGAATCTAAATATGGTAGCAAAAAAAAAAACTGAAACTGTTTTAATATCCAAAATACTAGTTTTTTTATGTCTAAAAAAAAAAAGAGGGCCATTCTTCAAAAAAATTTCCCTCCAAAGGCCTTTTTTAAAAGTACCCCTAAAATAAATGCTCCTAAAAATATTTACAAAATGATTATTTTCTAACATTTGTTCAAGTTTATTTGACTTAATTTCTTCTTCTTTCAACTTTTCTTGAATAGTCTCTAGCAAAAATTTGTGCCCACCAAAGTTACTGGACGTTAAAGAGGGAGACACGTTTGACAAGGTCATTAAGCTATGCAATAGATATTAAAAAAAAAAAAAAAAGGGATGCATTTTCCTTTTTTTGGCTGCATGCTTGAATGTTTGTTTTGGGGTGTTGTTTTTCCCAAGGGTTCAAATGTACGTCATGTGTCACGTTGAAGTCAAGCATTCAGATATGATCAATGAAACGAACGAATCTTGACAAGCAAAAGGACTTCAACAAATATGATATCGACGATTTGATAGCGTGACGAAAGCTTTCAATGTCTTTTAGACACAGAATTATGCATCTAGATTTATCGAAATGGCCACTTGTGTCGATAATTGCGAAATCTCTTGGATGAATTGGGGAGCACAACTTCCGAATATTTCAAGATCCTAGAAAGGTTTTATATTGGAAAACCTCACATGTAGAAAGAAACGAATTTAGTTATTCATTAACTCACGCTCACTAGGAAGCGTGTTTGGTTTTTAGAGTTTGGGTCCCGCAAGAAACTGGTTTCTTTCGACCTTCAACAATGGTTAACTGCATTCAAGCTATTGTTAAAGAACACTCCCATTTAACCATATGTTAAAACACCATCACTCGTAAAACAATGGATCCCGATCTACAAAGTACACTGTATAATATATTGGGTCTACTGCTTTCTGAGTTTAATAGAGGAGTTTTATCCATGGGATGAAAAGTATTTTCCGTTGGTTAAAGTAGTATGTCAAACCAGTGTAGATGTAATGTAAAAAGATCATCTAACAATATAGCAAGTTGGGAACTAGTTAATCGATGAAAAATTTCAATCACTGGAAAAATATGCAATTTCATAATCTAACAGAGTAATTAGACTTAGCCATCTTGGGTAATTTTTACAGCTATTGAGAAAGACCAAATAAGCTCATCCCCCTCAGGGTAGAAAGAGTTCCAGCTCTAGACACTTTCAGCGTTGCAAAGCTTCAGACACGGTGGCCGGTTAGAGAAATTCACTACCTCAAACGTGGATGAATCTCCTATGAATTTTGACCTCCTTCTCGACCATGCAGATTGGTAGCAGAGTCCAGAAATGGTAATGTTTCCGCAACTCTCTACGAACTCTTAGCAACAAGATGACTTATTACAGAGACTGGAACTTCTGAGGGTTTGGGTTGTCTTTATAGCTCTTTTTGTTACAGTTAGTATCCAAAACTTGAAGACGTTTAAAAGACCACTAGCTAATTGGTTTTACTATGCCCTGCAACTTCCACCCGCCAAGTCCTGCTGAAGCAAATGCCTGTAATTGGAAAACACCGGATTAGTCAGTGACATGGAATAAAAATACACAAACACTAAAAGTTAAGTCCCACAAAGTATGACCAAAACAGTTGCAAGCATCTATAGTGACATCAATCCCGTACATAAATTTCATCTATCCAATATCTGAAGAAAAGAATACAAGCATCAATAACTTGAATGAATCCCGCAAAAATTCCAACCACATAAATGCACACATAACCAGCGTGTGCATATTTCTTAGATTTTCTAAGTTAAATAGTTCCCAAAGCGTGTTGCTCAGCTTATGGCTCACCATAAGAGTAATCACAATGCTACAGACTTCTCATTTAAAAGAAGAAATAAATCAAATAAAGTCACGCCTTCCCTTTGAAGAAACAGGAAATACTAAAGGCCCGTTTAGGATAGCTGGTGCTTTTACTTTAAGCTGTAGAATAAGAGAAGTACAAGCTAGGGCTTTTTATTTAGTATTTAGATAGTGTATGAAAAAGTGTTTTTTTATTTCAGAATAGCTTTTGAACATGTTTGGTTAAATAAGTTAAAAGCTCTTATTGATGTAAAAAATAGTATAATTCAAGAATATAGATAGAATTTTTAATTTGTTATTTTTAAATATAAGGTCAAAAGTGTAAATAAAAAGCTATTTTCCTAAGCACTTTTCCATGGGTCATCCAAATGGGCTCATAAGCAACTTTTAGATAGAATAAGCCATAAGCAGTAAAAAAGAAGAAGAAGAAGAAGAAGAAGACCATTCCAAACGGGCTCTAGCCATATTTCACCATGAACGGAGGCTAACTGCAAGGATGGATTGGTAATAGAACCGAGATTGACCACACCGGCCAGCTATTACTACCCTCTTTGCTTCCCAACGACAAGATAAACCAAAAGTACTATCCTAGTACTACTCCACAACACCATTCCCACGGCACACCCAAAAATAAGGTTAGGCGAGTCCCCCAACGATTAGTTTCACTCTTTAAGTTCAAAAGACAGAAAAGTTGCTCCTAATCATTATTATTACCCTATTAGTCCGTAAATCCTCTTAGAAAAAAGCATTCCCTGGATCAATTCCCAGTTAGCTTTTTAATATAAGCATAATATACCCTTACTTCATAATTGTGTGAGCGGCATCTCCCTCCCCTAGCTTGAGTTAACTTTATAATCTGTATGTCGCAAGCATATATTTTCAAAGAGAAAGCTACATGGCAATAACTGCTAAAGGCTTGTCAAGGCAAAAAATTTCATCGACCAGATTTTCTCAAAGACGTACTCTTCTCATAAAAGATCTTGACAAATGTTGGTATAGTATACAAATATCAATGGCAGAAAATGGTGAAAAGAAAGAAACCCAACCAACCTCAGTCCAAGATTTTCCAGTAGTTTCAAGCAAAGCAGCATTGCACGTCTTCAATTCTACAGAGGCACCTGTAAACATTGAGGCCGCCTCCTCCCAACCCCTATTATGTCCCATACACCTGTAGAGTTATGTCATAATTATCACAAAGCTCTTTCACAAACTAGCATGAAAAAGGTTAAATGAATGCGCCTAATATCAAATAAAGAAAAAAAAAATCAATCCCCAAATTGAAAAATTTTCCATTTATGCCTTGCATAGCAAGTTCAAGACAGTAATTAAGCTTCTAATGAAGATAACCATGATGTTAAGCGTGTGGAGAAAAATACAGAGAAGCTGAGAGGCATGAGGCGTGTGATTCTTTTATAATCTTCTTCCTTACCGTGAAACTCTGCTATCTCTGACAACATTAAATGGACATAACTCTCACAATATAAGGTTGAACCACTCTCAATTTTGTGTGCTTTTGTTCACCTTTTCTTTTATATTATTGCTCTTGGTATTAAAAAGATTAGGATGGTAAGAAGCGCAAATCTAAACAATTCAAAATCCTAAATTGCCAGTTCAAGGTTTGCTTGAAATGTTAGAGCTAAAGGCAATTCTTTTTAGTTTTTGTCTTAAAAGAATCATTCCCTAATGTTGCCTGGACAAATACCATTTCTAAAAAAAGCCAAATGGTGATCAGAACATACATGACAGTGACTATTTCATCCCCTGAATATCTACAGACAACATGTTGAAGGTGCTCAGCAGTCTGACCATCCATGGCCGCAATCGAATAAAAGCTCGAAATGAATCGAACTTCGGCTTCCAAGAACCTTTGCACTTGTTCCTGCATAATCTTAAGCGTCTCCTTCGTCCGCAATGCGTCACTGCACCAAACACAGAAATCAGAATTTCAATCTCCAAAATCAAACATAAGTTCAATTCTTTCACCAATTACGCCAAAATTGCCTGGATTAATCCAACCTAGACAGAATGAGTTGAGGAATCCAACCCAACTCTTCGAGCTTGTGAGCAACTTTAATGGCGTCCGCTTGCCCTGTTTTACTCAGAGGCCGATCATGATCTGCAAAAATCCCATAATTGCAACCAAAAAAACACAAAAAGACATTAAATTCATCATCTTCCAACTCAATCAACGGCAAAGAACAAAGAACAAGAACCGCTCGCCGTAGAGATGAGCAAACCTCGCAAGGAGCGATCTCGCCAGGAGCTCTTGGCGTGACGGAGAAGAATGAGGCGGCGAGAAATGGACTCAACGGGCGAAGCAGGAGCTTCTGTCTCCTCGGAAATGGCGTCGCCTTTGTCCTCCACAGAAGTCTCGATTACCAAGGAGGATCGGCAACGGAGGCCTATGAAGCTCCGGCGAGAAATCGAGGGTTTTGATGGAAGCTGAGGCTTGAAAATAGGTTGGTTTAGCTGTATGTTATAGAGCGTAACCGCATTCATCATACTGCTCTGTTTCCCTGAGAAAGAGAGAGATGAGTGAGTGAGCGAGTGAAATGAGGAGGCACTCTGTCTTCCCCCCCTAATCCGCAGAGAGGGAGAGAGAGAAAGTTACGCGCTGGCGCGTTGCAACAGTTCAGACGACAGATCGTTTTACGATTGGCAATTTTTTTGGAATTTATTTTGGGATATTTTTGGAAATAATTATGGGATTAGAAATTTGCGCTCATGTTTAAATAAATTTTCTAGTTTACAAGGAAAAAAATTTCTATATAAAATATTAAAAACATTTCTGTTGAAAAAAATTGACTTAAATGAATTGTTGATTTTTTTATAATAATAGAAAGGGATTTTTATACACAAGAAAATCTAAGTAAGAAATTAAAATGTAGCAAAATTTTAAGAATATTTTTAAGAATACCAAAAATTAATGCTATTGAAATAATTACTATATTATTATAAAGTATAAATGTGTCATTGTGATGATAATTATTATAGAATTTCTGCCATTTAATTTTACTAAATTTTAATTCGATCATAATATTTTTATATGTATTATCATTTTTATTTTTAATTTTTTGACATTATTTATTAATTTTAATTACATTGTTGATTTGTTAATATTGGTTTTCATTTCCTAAGTGGTGTTTTTTAGAGACAATTATTCAAATTGTTGATTCTTGAATTTAAAAAATATATATATAATATATTGTCATAAGATTAAGAATATTTTGTCACAAAAAAATAAAATCAATAATATTTACCAAAAGTATGCATTATACTTTATCACAGTAGTATTAACCTTTATTTATTAAAATTTTTTTGTTAATTTTAATTACATTCTTATTTTGTAATATTAATTTTCATTATTTGTGCTTTTTCAGATACTATTAATTTAACTTGTTCCTTCCTGAATTCTTTAAATATATATATAACATAGAGAAATTATACAGAATAATAGAATGTCGGACGTTCTCTAAAAATAAAATAAATAGCATATTTGATTTATAAGCTACTATCTTGTCCTATTTTAAATCCTTAATCTCTAATTGCTATTATCTTTCCTCTCTCTCATGGACCTTCTTTCTCCTCTCCTTCCCTTTCTCTCTCTTTGTTGGTGGCTCATCGTTGTGTCGTCATCCTCATAGTACCACCAGATTCGGAACTCACAACGTCGTCACTATGACACCCTGTATTATTTTTAGGGTTTTAATTATTTACAAATTAAGCACATATTAATATACTTAAATGACTCTAAAAATTACCAAAAATATTATTAAACATAAAAACATGCTAAAAACATATTTTTAAATAATTTGCACACTAAAACACAAAAATACTAATTATCACAAAAATGCTATGTTGGAGTGCAATTTCATCACGCACAAGTTGTCTATTAAAAGCCCAAAATGAAGTTTAGCTGTTGCGATTAGAGCGAGTCGAAGAAAACTAAACGATCCAGAGCTATTCGACATGTGAAATACCATTTATGTATAAATGAGTTAACTCTTTGATGGGTTTGATCGATTCGATCGAATATAAAATCGTTAAATGGTTTATTCGAATAACATTTTGTCGTTGCAGATTTGTTTCCTAAGTGTTCATTTGATATGATCGATTCACATGAACCGACGGTTATGAGCATGTCTAGCCACGAATTGAGATGTGGGAAAAGCACGATTCTTGTGGCTTATCGAAGATCGACACGTGTCACTATTGTAGTCATTCCAGCATTATCATCCCCACTCAAGTTAGTTGGAAGGCATAACTCCTCTTTACCCTCTATATAAGTAAGCGTTGTCTTCAATTGTAGACACAAAAGAAAACGACATACAGAAACTCTGTTGAAATTCCTCCTTACTCTCATCCCTATAATCTGCACCATTTGAATTTATGCATAGTGAAAAATAGTGGACGTAGCTCTCTCTATAGAGTGAACCACTATAAATCTACTTGTGTGGTATCTTTTACTACTTCAACATTATTTTGTTTCGTTTGGTTTTAATTTATTATTTTTAGCAATTAACCTAACAAGTTTTCTTTGAAATGAATAGATCTAAATATTGGTATTTTGAGGGCCCAATCTATTAAAAAGAACATATTATCATGGATTAATATTTGATTGTAGATCCAATGTCTACATGCTATTAATTGAAGGATTTAACAAGAAATAAAAGTATAAATAAATGATTTTATTCTTATAAAATGTATACTTTTACGGTCTCATCATAACTTTAACATAACTTATATATATCTCACATTAAGAAAACTAGTACGATACTTAATTAACATATTTGATTTACCTTCTTGTATATTTAATGAGCATATCAAATGCCAAATATACCATGTGCTATAACTTGGCATTAAAACATTAAACATAGCAATTGACTTGAACTTTGAAACATGGTGCATAATATATGTAAACATACTTCAAAAACAACTTTGGAACATGAACTTTGAAACAATTTTTTTAGATATTATTTAAATAGTTTTTAGTTATTTTATTTCCTTAAGTAATCTTACCTAACTATGTACCATTATTAATTAAATA
This sequence comes from Artocarpus hirsutus, assembly GCA_946598075.1. Lineage (NCBI taxonomy): Eukaryota > Viridiplantae > Streptophyta > Magnoliopsida > Rosales > Moraceae > Artocarpus > Artocarpus hirsutus. The sequence continues at coordinate 86,223 of CAMOHE010054523.1, read as the reverse complement.
ATTGTATTATTTTATTCATATACCTAATTCTTCTATTAGCATGCCTTGATAAATGTCTCTACTGGATCAAAGAGAGATTAAGGCCTTACCTGTGTGAGCATACCGAAGGAAAGAAAAAGGAGAGAGAAAGAGAGAGAAATTATTTGTTCAAAATCATCAACAAGTTCCTGATATTCATTTTTAACATGGTTGGCACTGCTAAAAAGTTCTCGACGAGCCAAGTCTAACGACATATTGTGTCATCGATGAATCAAACTATAGGCATTGAAATCTCCTGTCAAATTTCCAAATTGTCAAACTTTTGATCATCGTGTTTTTTTGTCCGACGTTTGATTAGGACAATTTCGGTCTCTACTGACTCACAATGACGAGAGGAACAAAACTAGACCGGTTTTGCCTGTTAAAGATCGTCGAAAAATAGTCGCCGGAGTTGTAAATTCAGCCACAACTGTAAAACACTCAAAGGACTTTGGGCATCAAAAGTCACTTATGAATTTATGTCACCACCACCCTTTGGCTGGAAATTGAAGGCGACAACGGCGGTTGTTGTAGAAAAACTCTAATCTTATCAAATTCGACCACCCCGAACTAAATTGAAGGTTTCAATAGGTTCAGTGGGTGATGGATAACGTACCTCAATTTCAAGAAACAGCCGCCATCGGAGTTCGGTCAACACCGGTCAATGTCAGTCAAGCTTGGTCGATGCTGATCAAGCGGTCAACGTTGGTCAAGCTAATCAAATCTGGTCAAAGTTAGTAAATAGTTGATTCGACCTCCGATTGATTATCTAAGATCATCTCCTAACTTGTTTCGACATTTTGGACACAATTTTGACCTTTATTTGGGTTTAATTTAATTTCATTAAAAATAATCTAATATTGAGTGCAAGCAAAATAAGGCAAAGTAGATCGATGGAAAGGAGACTGTAATTAGCAGCTGTTGCTTTATGAACCTCCGTGAGTTATTCCTAAAATGCATATTCCCTTTGGGACCCGTTTTGAGGTAGGGAATTTATTATTAAACTTTTGTAAGTTTTTATTTAATTAAAATTAGTTATTTGTTTGCAAGATAAATTATATATTGTCATTATTATTATATAAGCATAATATGAATAATTGTGAGGACTCATCATGTAAATGCACAGCATGGTCGGAATTGATTTTGAGATAACTTGAAACATAACATGATATAGGAAGCATGGTTTGGTTAAATGGACTCTTGTGTGCTAGTGAGAAATTGAAATATAATAATATGACATGTAAAGACATGGATTAAGAGTATATAGGCCCAATATGAAAAAAATAAAAACGTGTAATGTAAACAGGGCAACACTTACGTCCTTGGGTTCAAAACCCTAAAAGGAAAAAAATAGAGGGGAGACGATAGCGCTCCCTTGGTTTGAAAGTCTCAAAACGCACTGTACAAGAATATGACTTGGTAACGACGCGGGGTATCGAGTCCTTTCACTTAACTACTTGATAACCGATAAAATGTATTATCTAGCGCACCCTATTGGGAAACCGAATATGAAATAATATATAAATGATAATGGATATGCGAATGCTACATAATCTTATTATAATATATATGATATACAAACACGGTAATTATTAAGCATTCATTGGTTATGGACAGAATGGGCTTGTTAGGAATTTATTAATGATGTATCGATGAATAAACTAACCATGCAGGTTCAATATAATAAGTAATAAAACCAAAGGTTGAGTAATGGTTTCCCTACTAAGCATGTTGTCGCTCATTCCTTATATTTTCATCTTTTCAGGATTTATGAAGTGTGAGGTTGTAATACGAAAATAGTTAAGGGGCTAGCATAGTTGTAACCAATTGAAGTCATTATGTTGTTAAGAATATTTTTCTTTATGATGTAAGCATCCTAAGTTTGGACCTGTGACTGTATTAAACTGTTTTGAGGGTTAAAATAATGATGATAACACATTTTTAATATTATATTAAAGGTGCTACATTAAGCTATAGTTTTGTTGTTTTTATATTTTTCTGTTTAATTTATTAAAAGCTACTAACCCCCACTTAAGGGCGTTGCATACAGTGGTGCTAGCTAAGGCGTTGATGAATTTTTGATTTACACGGTAATACAATATTACTCTGATAATACTATATTACCCGGCCACCGACGAAGTCACTGCTGATTTTTTTGTTTTTACACGGTAGTACAGCATTACAAGAATATTACTATATTTTTTAACCGCTGACGGTATTTCTCAATAAATATTGTATTTCCCAACCGTCGATGGTCGAACGAGATGAGATCAACAGTGATTTTTTAAATACGGTATTTCATAATAAATATTGTATTTCCCGGTCATCGACGATCCAACGAAAGTCACCGGTGAATTATTGTAGTACATAATAAATACGGTACTTTTTGGCCGTTGGTGGTTCGATGAAGCCGCCGATGAATTTTTGTATTTACACAAATATAGTATTAATATTGTATTTTTTTGCCGCTATTGGTTCGACGAAATCCCTGGTGAAATTTCATATTTACATGATAAATATGATATTTTTGGATAAATATTATATTTTCTAGTCACTAACGATCCAACGAAGTCACTGGTGAACTTTTATATTACATAATAAATACAGTATTTCTTGATAAATATTGCACTTTCTAGCCATTGACAGTAACGACGAGAGAAGATGGTGAAGATATAAAAATAAAAAAGTAAAAATATTTAAAATTTTTGTGCTCAATTTCTTAAGAATATTTTTTATTGTATATTTTAAAACTATATAATATTATTTATTAATATTTACTTCACCCCAAATACGTGATTTTGTTCACGCTCCCGTGTCACGAAGAGCATCTACCAAACATATGTAGTACATGGACTTTTTTCACGCCATGCATACGACAAAGAAGTGAAACTAAAACTGGGGAATCTATGACTTCCCAGAGGAAATGGGTAAATTTCTTGATAAGGAAGGTACGGCTTCTCAACAACAGTCGGAAGTTCGGAGCGAGTGAAAAACAGCTTCTCTTCGTTGTCTGTTGCTTCTTTTGTCGTACGTGGGTGATGTGGAAGTGTGGAAGGGCACAAGCGTAAATCCGATTTCACCGTCCATCTACGCTTGTCTCTCTTTCCATGTTTTTCTTTTCCTCACGAAGACGAAAAGACGTTCCATATATATATATATATATCCAAGAAAAAATTAAAACGCAAAAACAAAAACAAAAACAAGATCAGTTTTTTTTTTCCTTCAATCAATTATAAAAACAAAAATCGATAGATAGAAAGAGAAAGAAACCACAAGTGGTGGTTGGTCGGAGGCTGAGCCAATCGCAAACGCCTGACGCCGACGAGGTAGCAGCCGCCGCCGCGTCCGCCGCCGCCTCTGGTGTCGCCGCTGTGATACTAGTCGTGTATGTGTGTTTCTTAACTGGATCAAGTCTCAATTCAATTTTGGGTTGGAAGATTTTGTTTTTCTTTGTTTTTCCTTTTCTTTGTGGAAAGCTTGTGAAGGGTTTCAATTGTGGACGAAGGTCGCGTGGTGGTTGAAGGTCTTGGCTTGCCACCACAGAAACTTTGCTTCGTCGGAGGTTTCAATTCCCTTTGAGGTTCGGAATTCAACACCTTCATTTGCTTTCTCTCTATCACTTGCTTTAATGGGCGGATGGATATTCGTTTCTTTATGTCCTTTTTTGTTTTCTTCGATTTTTCATGAGTTAATTGTGATGATTCTTTGAGAATTTTTGGCTTAGGATTTGTTAGAATGAGGTTTTTGTAGTTTTTTTTTCTCTCCTCTGAATTTAGTTTATAGGGGAAAAGTAAAGAATTGGAGTTTCTAGGATTTGGGTAGTGAGTTGTGAGGAACATGTAAAGACCATCAGCATCATGTTATCATCTTCCTTAACAAAGATCAATCCACCGTGACTTGAAAAGCCCTCTTAAACAATATCGATATCAACATCCAAGGCCAATGTGAGGCATCTAGCTTTTTTTACTGAATTATTCTGATTTTGATCATGGGGGGCCTCTTAAGTTATTGTTTTTGGTGAACATTGGCTGATTAACCACAAATGTCCAAACGGAAAACTCCAAGTTTTTGAGCTGCAAATGGAGCTTTTGAACCTCATTAACACATGCAATAGAGTTTCATTGCATGATTTTAGATTGGGTGATTGGCTTCTTTATTAAGTTGATGAAAAATGTCGAAATTCGCTGGTTTTGTTGTATGAACTCCTTGTTTTTGAGTTTGTGTTCTTCAATTGCTTATGGTGATGTTTCATATTATTAATTGATCTTTTAGACCAACTTGCTTTGATTTTTCATGTTGCAAGTGGTTTAACCATATATCCATTTGGGAAAGAAACTAACATTAGGCGATTAAGATTTTGGCTGATCAAAACCTTATGGTCCTTTCTAAGTGGTAATTTCTGATGATGTCGTTACCCTCTCTCATTGTATGTGTTGATATTGGCCAGGAGACAGCAAGTCTAAAATGGCCCATTACGAGGGAGAAGAAATGGATCATGTTGCTGACGATAATGAAATGGCAGAAGTTGATGACATTATGTACTTTCGTGGTAGAGTGATTGGTGATTCAGAATCTGATGACGACGACGACGACGACTATGATCATTTGGTTCGTTATAGTAATCTCACAAATAGTTTTAGCTATCACCTAATTGTTGTAGAATGTATGGTTTAAAAGGTGCTTATCTTTTTGTGCTTTTGTTTGCTTCTTGCCTGGGGTGGGGTTATGTGGCGCCGTGCAGGACAATAAAATAACAGATACATCCGCTGCAGATGCTAGGAGAGGAAAGGATATTCAAGGGATTCCCTGGGAGAGACTTAGTATCTCTCGGGAGAAATATAGGCAAACTAGGGTGGAGCAGTATAAGAACTATGAAAATGTTCCTCAATCAGGAGAAGGTTCAGAGAAGGTAGAATTTAATACGTAGATTTCTGATCGCTGGACCAGCGTCTTGTTGGGTCACCCTTTCATCATATCTTTCCTTACTTCTTAGGAATGCAAGCCAACAAAGAAAGGTGGATCATACTACGAGTTTTGGCGAAACAACAGATCTGTAAAATCAACAATCCTTCATTTCCAAGTATGTTCTTATTTTTCCATTGCTTTGTGTGGAATTATATCAATTCATGCAATTTCTTAAGCCTCATGAACCATTGGGTATCAATATTTGATATAAATTATTTGCAGCTTTCCATACCCAATATAATTTTCCTATTTCACATTAGTCCGTGATTGCCATTTATCCCGCCTTTCCCTCCCCTCCTTTCGTCTCCCTTTCTCTTCTTGCTCTGAGATTTCTTTTTATGATTACCTTTTTGTGATAAATACGTTTTTGGAATATTTAAAAGACACACAGTACAGTAGATAATGTAATGTCTTTGTTTTCTTTTATAGGTTTTTTCCTGGCAGTCTTTTCTTTTTCTTAATATGTTTGAGCTGATTCCTTTGAATGCTATCATTTGCAACTGCAGTTGAGGAACTTGGTTTGGTCTACATCAAAGCATGATGTTTATCTCATGTCACACTTCTCTGTCGTCCATTGGTCTTCATTAAGTGGCAAGAAAACTGAAGTTCTTGACGTTTCTGGGCACATAGCCCCACGTGAGGTACCATCATTTCCAAGATGTTTCGTCATTTTTCACTTTACTGTGTCAGATGATGTCCCTTTTTTTCAAATGCTATGTCAACAATATCGTTGTGACTGTGATTTCCAAACGTACATAATTTTGACACAATGTCCTCTTTTTTTTTTTTTGAAATGCTATGTCCACTATATCGTTGTGACTCTGATTTCCAAACGTACATAATTTTGACACAATGTCCTCTTTTTTTTTTTTTTTTCCAAATGCTATGTCAACAATATCGCTGTGACTCTGATTTCCAAACATAATTTTTTTTTTCTTCTTATAGAAACACCCGGGCAGTATTCTCGAAGGATTTAGTCAGACCCAAGTTAGTACACTGGCTGTTCGGGATAACCTGTTAATTGCTGGTGGATTTCAGGGAGAACTTATTTGTAAGGTAACTGCTTTCACTGTTTTTTTTTTTTTTCTTTGTTCTCTCTTGCTTTCTTTTTCCCCTTTTTCCTAATTTATGCATTTGATAAGATTTGTCTTTTTTCTTCTTTCTTGTTTCTTTTCACTATTCGTTATTGTCGTTTATATATGTAAACACATACTTTTTTTTTTTTGGGGCCAAGAATATATGTGAGCAATTGCAAATACCACTTGTTTACTTATCCCACCTTTTACCATCGTCTACACTCGTTCACTTATTTCAATGCATTGACCTGCAGTATCTGGATCGACCAGGAGTAACCTTCTGTTCTAGGACAACTTATGATGAAAATGCAATCACAAATGCAATTGAGATTTATGAAGGCCCCAGGTTCACTTCTCTCTTTTTCTGTCTTCTTACAAAAACACGCTAGTTGCACTAGCGCTATCAGCGTCCTTGCTTCAGGCTTATTTAAACTCTTTCTTTAACAGTGGCGCAGTTCACTTCATGGCTTCAAACAATGATTGTGGAGTAAGAGATTTCGATATGGAAAATTTTCAGCTTTCCAAGCAATTTTCTTTTCCTTGGCCTGTAAATGTAAGTGTTTCTGAAACACACTTAATGACAATTACGTGCAGTAGAGTAGGAAGCAGATTTAATTGACATCATATTTTTTCAAAATATTTTTAAATTCAAATTTTTATCAGAGCGCATATGTTTTGTTATCTTAAATTCTTGTATTCTACATTGCATTGCTGAGAGATGACTTTGACTCGAGCCAATGTTCAGACCATTTCTGAGGATCAATAGGGTAGGACAACTTTATACTTGACATGCCGACCTCCTCCGATGCCTCTCTGTGAAGTAATTACCAAGCAATTCAGACTGACATTGGAAATCAACTCAAATACTACAATTGCTGGATTAAAACAGCAGGGAATTTTCAAAAAAAAAAAAAAGGTTTAAGAGCATAAGTTGATAATAAACTTATTTATTTTATAATATGCTGTTTTCATGTTTGTCATTACAGCACACCTCTTTGAGTCCTGACGGTAAATTTCTAGTTATTGTTGGTGACAACCCCGATGGAATGCTAGTGGACTCTCAAACCGGAAAGGTTGTCCCTTTAACTTCTTTCTTTTTCCCATTGAAAAAAAACTTTTAAATCAATGTGTGAGAATGACACATCTAATTTTAACTTCTCTGCAGACCATAATGCCTCTACGTGGACACTTGGACTTTTCCTTTGCATCTGCATGGCATCCTGACGGCCATATCTTTGCCACTGGTAACCAAGACAAGACTTGTCGTATCTGGGATGCTCGGAATTTGTCAAAGTCTGTCTCTGTGCTCAAGGGTAATCTGGGAGCCATTCGCTCAATTCGTTTCACATCGGATGGGCAGTTCATGGCAATGGCTGAGCCAGCCGACTTTGTGCATGTTTATGATGCAAAGAATGGGTTCGAGAAGGAGCAGGAGATTGATTTCTTTGGAGAGATCTCTGGTATGTCTTTCAGTCCTGACACGGAATCTCTCTTCATTGGTGTTTGGGATCGCACTTACGGCAGTCTGCTCCAGTACAACCGTACCAGGAACTATACATATCTCGATTCTCTGTTGTGAATAAAAGACCGTATTACTGGTTTGTATAATTTGACGTGAATTCTCTATCCAATTTTCTAATAACTTAAAACATGCGGTGGATCCGACATCCGATGCTTGTGGAAGCACATCACATGCTTTGTCCTGTAACTTTACAGAAGGGGCTGACGATATGTTGCTGATGTGATGATTTGTACTCTGCTTTGGTCGTAAAAATAATGCTGCTTTGTTAATAATATTAGAGAGGTTGGAGAAAAGGTTAATGGTGTGTAACATAATTGAGAGGATGTAAACTTGAGTCTTAGTGAGACTTTGGTGAAAACACTGAAGCAATTATAAATTGCATCTCTCTTCTGGCTCTGTTTTTGTTTCATTATACCTGAATGAGGTCAGTTTTTTGTTTATGTTTTCTTTTGCCAAATTGATTTTTTTTCCCCTTATTCCTGACTACTTATTTTCTTACAAAATATTATTGAACTCTTGTTTGGATAGAAAGCAAATCCAACAAAAGAAATATATTTATATTGTTAAAGGACGTTAATTTGATTTACTGAAGTAGATCTCGTTCTGTGTTTGGTAAACAGTCTTTGATGTATGAGTTGGTTCAAGCTAGCTGCTTTTGCATCCGCTAAGAAGTTTCAACATTTGCATTAAAGTTTTTTTTTTTGTTTAGGATATTGTGAAAGTTGCTATTAATCGGTATTACGAAATACAGCTGAATATCTATATTAAAATAGGAAAGTCAACTATTTTAGTTTCAAATGGTGGATTTTTAGAGCACTTTGCAGATGTGCGCATGGCTTTTGTTGTAGTCGATAATATTAAAGTAGTTTTTTTTTTATTTTTTATTTATTTTTTCAAAGATGGTACCTCAAAGTCAGTTTCTACATTGGGATTTCGGCCAGTTGCCTAAATGATTGAGTATTGAATTCATAGCTTTTTCCAATCAAGGAAATTCAGCTAGTGGGGCACTGCAACCAAAGCACCTCATTTTCTTCTTCATCATTCTATATTTGCAAGTATATTTACTCTGCTTGACAATTTCATAGAATCAGGAAAACACAAGTTTGCCCTGGCAGTAAAACACAAGGAACAATGATAATAATAAACCAACTTTATACATGTTGCAAATGGCAATGACTTACATGAGATACGAAATTTGAAGGTTGTAGGATTAAGATAAAATTGGCAGTACAAGTATTCAATTATAATTTGAAATGTACAATTGAGAAGATAGTAAGCCATTGGCCAAGCTTCCTATTACTCTCCCATTCCCATAATCCATTATTCACTATATAATTGCTGTAACAAAATACACTTTATATTAATACATGTATACACACGATTATAATAAACTTGCATTTTTTTTTTTGGGATTCACGCAATGATTAAATTAACAAAGACCGCTTGTAACTAACTTAACTGCAGCCACCGGGAGCAAACCCAATTCTGGATTTGGACACATCATAGGCCACCTTAAACGTCTGCTGTTGATGGTTCCCAATAATAGCAGTCTCTCTGCTGCCTGCAAAGGCCAAACACACAATGCCTTCTCCTTGGACTTCGAGGAGTACGTTCTTAGCCGCCAAAGTCAGCACGGCTTCTCCCTCAAACACCAGCTGAACCGGTGGCACTGCCGACAAGCTTGCAAGGCTCCCCTTGAAGCAAGTATCCAGTATCGAGAACGCCGGCGCTTTGGGGTACTTTCTTGGCATGCTCTTCACAAAAGCGTCTCTCAGCGCGGTGTATAGAGACGTTGGCAAGCGAGTGATGATGGTACCGGAGTCTATAATGGTAGGAACCTTGTAACTGGCAGCAGACACCCCCAGTGGCTTTCTAGCTACTGTAATAGTTGATAACCTGAGAAAATACAAGCTGGGGTTCCTAGAATCCACAATCATTGGTGTGAATTTGAAAGCGGACGACGTTCCCAACGATGCAGTTCCAATTGACAGGACACCTCCTTTGCCTCCCCTGGCTGAGGGAAGACAATAAGAGAAAGCATTTCCATACTTGTAAGACATCTGTGCAACCAAAGAGACCTTGTCACGAGCTAGGCCTATAATCCCAGCAGCCATTCCGTATAGTCCTTGGTTGTCTTGTCCACAGCCATATACAAAACGAGGCAAAATCTGAGTTGGGTTTAAGGTGAGCGTATCTTGACTCAAGTAGCCAATTGAGTAAGATGCATCTCCATAGCTTGCTGTGTATATACAAGTTTTTGAATTGGCCTCACAAAAGGGGTTGTTGAGAGTTGCGTGTTTGAGCGAAGAGCACTCGGAGATGTCACAAGGCAAGGCTTTATAGGTCTTGGAAGCCTTGGGGTCGAATATGGGGCCTGCTTGGCTATGGCAGTAAATGGTACAAGGTTGGCACTGAAGCCAAGAGAAGGAGCTACCAGTGTCCATAAGCATGGGGTAGTACTTGGCAGGGCTTCCAAGGCCTATTTTCACGTAGTAGTTTCCCGATCCTAACGATAGACCGGGGTTTAACGGTATGCTAACAGATTTGAGGCCTGTTGGTTTTTTGGGATGGGAAGAGGAGGAAGCAAAAGTTGCAATTTCTGCTTCATTTTGTGCTAGTCTAGAAGAGAAAGCCTTGAAGCGGTCTTCATCTTTTTCTAGTACATCTTGGAGCCATGATCTTGATTCAGAAAGAGAGGAATTGAATTTGACAGGATACAGGTTCAGGTGGATGCCAGAAAGATCCTTGAATGAATTTTCTGCACAAAGGCAAAAGGGTAAGATTTATGTTTGAGCTTCATAGTTTGTATTAGGGGAATATTCACTACACAAAACTTTAAGAAGAACATGATAAAGTTTGCAAAATGGGTCCAGTACTGGCATAAAAGAAAGTGATCAGTTACAAATTTACGATCTACAGCAATAGATAACTACATAAGATTATGACTCCATCGAATTAAAATGAAAAATATATGCTATAAGAGAATATATATGTATATATACATGCCTTCAAATACATCGTTTGAGGACACTGTAGCAAGCAGAAAGTAGAAACCCAGAATCCAAACTGACCCCATCTCTGACACTATGTGGTGAAGAAAGAAAACGTGTAGAGCTTATTCTCTCCCTTATGACATATATAAGCGAAAAAAGCAGTTAAAAAAAAAGAGCCTACTGGTGTGACACCCACAGAAGAAGTCGAAAGTCTTAAATGATAAATGAAGGAAAGCTACTTGTTATCAACTAGTTCGGTTTTGTTAATGCCTATACATTTTTTCCCAACCAACGGGGTATTAAATTCACTTCTCTCTCTCTCTATCTCTCTCTCTCTCGTCTTTTTTTTTTAATTTTTTGTTCTTTAGCACCAAAAAGAGAGTCAGAAGAACAAAGGAGTGTGAAAGAGAACATGGCAGAGGCAGTGGGCCTGTTAATTTGGATGGAAGGGAAACTAGTGTCCTAAGTTGTCCATTTAAGGAGACCCCATCAAATAATGATGGTTTGAAAAACCAAAGCTGAAAGGTCCTCTCTAACAAGAAGCCCTTCTATACAATGTTAAGTTGTGGGGCTTAATTTACTATCATGGTAAATTATTATCACACATAAACGATTATGGCAATCAACCTTGTGAGTTTCTTTTCATTATAGTGAATTTTTTTACAGCGATTAAAAATAAACATAACTCTCACATCGATGATAAACCACTATAAATTTATGTGTGTACGTTTTTGCTTATTTTTCCTTCACGTGTTTTTGTTTGCTCTCGGCATAGAATACTTTTAATCCTTAACATATAATGCACAACTTAAGTGAAGAGACAAATTAATTAATTATTAGCCAAGCAAAAAGAGGGTTAAGGAGTTAATTAGATATGAAAGACCAGATGGCCAATGCTTGGAATAGTTTGAATTTACAAGTTTTTGAATTTACTCAAGTGTGAGAAAAAACAAATCTGGTTATATTCCACAGGGCACAACTTAACACGTATTATGTGAAAGGAAATAATACATCCAAAGCTACAGTATTTATGCAAAAGGGTGTAAATTAGGAAGTAGACAAAAAGGGTTTCTTTTGGAAATCGACATGACACAGTATAAAAAGACTTCTGTCATAAATATCAACTCACAGCCACCATACAAAGAAAACGTTTTCTGATAAACTTCTATCCTTTCGGCAAAAAAAAACCTTTTCTCCTATCCATGTGAATCTCACAATTTTTTAAACGTTCTCTCAAAACATTACTAGTGAGAATGTCAAAAACAAGAAAAGAAAACTACCTTGAGTGATTTTCCAACTTAAACCATCATAAACTCCTTTTTTGCAACTTAAAAGAACTCGACAACAAACTGTGTCGGCGCTGAGAAATGATTTTGATCACTCATTAAGAGCAAGGATTATCTTGTAAATATAATATTGAGGCAATCAAAAAGAATAGCAAATGCAATTATTCATTTCTGATTAGTAGATGAAAAGTATGCCAAGGAGTTGACAGCTAGGATGTGGTCACTTATTCAATTTCTAACAGTATTCCACCCTCTTTTTGGTGATTGGCCCGGTTGGCAATTCGGCTTTATGACTTTGTGACAAATGATTAGACAGGTTTCCACACGATTAGATGAGGCAAACCCATCAACGTGGCACGCTTCTTTGCGATGTCACTAGCAGCTCTGATCATTTTTTGCCGATTGAAAATAAGAGTAATAGGTTATACCTCGTATATGGATGAAAAAGATTGTTTTGAAAATAATGAATCAGAAACAAGTACATCTAATGCTCACAGAACAATATTTCTCGGTCTCAAAAATATACTATATATTAATTTAAAACTCACTATTTTTTAAGAGTAGTAAAGTTTTATTTCCATATGAATAAAAGGGATCTTTCATCATAAACCTATCAACGACAGATAACAGTTTCAATGTACCGCCGGGTTAATTCTTTTCAAGTGATCAAAGGAGTCGGTGATTGTATGGCCACTGATGGTTATAGATTCTACTTTTGAAAAATAAATATGAAGATATTATTTTAGCCACTGTGCGACAAGGAAACTTGACCATCCATGGTCCCACATGTGCCATTGTTCGGAAAGAATGTGCATGGCAAAGCTAATCTGTACCACACTTGCGGTTGCGTAGCTAAGTGTAACCATAGCACTCATGTGAATAGTGGTGGTCTAATCGACATCCGTCTGTCTTTGTCATGCTAAGACTGACAAAATGCTGTATTCATAACTAGTTAACAACTTTCTGCAATGGCTGCTACAGATTAGTCTCAACTTTGTACCCTGAAAATCTGTTACTATATTCCAGGCGAGAGTGTTTTTACTTTAGTCAAAAGGAGGGTTCAATCAAAAACCGGTAGAATTCCTACTCAATGAAGCTTTACCATCAAAAAGTTAACGGAACAAGAAGTAGGCTAATCAAATTTTAAGCGACGCCAAGATGAGAATACATCGAATTAGAAATATTGGGAATAAACAAACGACATTCCCAAACGACCAAATACAAGGGGGCATCATCGACGGAATGCATGGCCATGCTCTGACCTGCCCTGCGAATAATGAGTTCGGCGACGAACACTCTCCGCAATTGATGAGCTCCCCCCCTTTTCAGCACCATACACGCTCTTTTGGGCAGCATCCAAGAAATTTTTGCCCTTAGATATGGCATCCCGGCTAGCTTGCCGTGCATCATCATCCTCCGCCTTCTTCAACCGTTTCCATCTTTGCTCTTCATGCAGCTCAGCATCCATCTGCATTTCACGCAGCCTAGCTGCTCGCTCCTCTTCGGTAAGTTTACGAGCGACATTACGTCGCCTATAAGGGGATTCATGTCGATCTTCTGTCGAATATTTTTCCTTCTCTGACCTGCCATGGTTTCGCTTGACAACATCTCGACTGTCTTTCAGAGTTGCTGGATCTGATCGGCCACCAGGTGACTGCTCCTTGTACTTTGAGTTCCGATAGCCATCCTTCTCATCTCGACTTGATATTCTGTGTGATTCATCTCCTGAATCTGAATGTTTATCATGGTTTGAGCTCTTCCTGCTCTTCCTCCTTTCCTCATCCTTACTAGATGATGATGAATGCATATGATGCTTTGAACCACTATGATGGTGCTTCTTTCGATGTTCCATCTCCTTGTGAGACTTCTTGTGCTTTCCCTCAACCTATAATCAGCAAGACAAACAGTTTTACTTTAGTGAAGGCATCTAAAATGGTTACATTCATCAGACTGCACATTTGTTTTCCTAGCAACAAACATCAACAAATTTGGTTGTTCGCAGCTAGCCTAACATCTCTTTAAAAAAAAAAAAAAGAGTACTAGTGTAAAAACGTAAAAGAAATCATGTCTAATTTCAAAAGGCCATCATTTGAATTTAATTGATGGAGCAGAGCAGGTAACCATGGAGCGTGGAAAAGACAAATTTTCTAGGTACTGAATGAAAGCATCCGTTTGTTTGAGTTCAAAAAGCAATCATTTAAATTTAATCGAAAAATACTAAAAGCAAAGTAGGTAACCATAGAGCATGGAAAAGACAAATTTTTCAGGAACTGAATGAAAGCATATGTTTTCCTCATATGGATACCCCCCTCCTTTTTGTTGTTTTTCCATCACTGAAAAGGTGAAACATGCCCAATTCTGATACTTTTGAAACCATCTTTCATTCAAAAGACTGATAAAACCCTTCAAGTTACTTTGAACTTTTCAAGTGCAATACACGTATCAGTTCCAGATCAACATATCAAGATTTTGATCAGTCATTATCAGCAAATTGGAACACATAAAATTAAAAGATAGAAACCAGCTTCACGTTCATGGTTTGTCAACAACATGCAACCCCTTTCCATCAATCCCCAAGTATTAACATTTGAGTACATAAAAAAACCTATGTCAGCTTTGGCAAAATGTACATACCCTATCTTGGAGCCATCATTTTGCGATGAGATATGAATATGATATGAAGAGTTACAAAGAGATATGAATCTGACTCTGTAAAACAATCTAGGCCACTTTTTTTCATTTTCGAAAGTCCCCCTATCCCCTATCCTCTTCCACCACCTCAAACAGACAATTCCTTAAAAACAAAAGAATCCTGTTTGCTCGAAATAATCATTCTTCAAGGTCTCATCTATCATGTAAAACACCCTCACTTCTTATTCAACTAAAGTATTATATCTTCAAGAAATGGTAAGAGCTTTATGTTCTACGTTGGCGCCAAGTTCCTCATCCAACCAGGTTATTGTTGCCTAACTCTATCCTCTCCTGAAGCAACTCCTTTACCGCCACCCAACTTATAAATAAATAAATAAATAAATAAATAGGTTCTAGTTCAGGAAGTGCAAGCACATTTTGCAAGCTAGATAAAAGAGCTCTAAAATTGCTTTGACTACAGGCCGAAAATTAGAAATGCACTTAAAGCATAAACAAAGGTATAGAACTTACGGATTTTCGAATCATGGCCATCTGAACTGGGTTGTTCTTGATTCTAGCGAGTGCCTCCTGCTCACGCTTCCGAATCATAAGCAAAGGATCGGAGTGGAGTTTCCTCCAAGCATCATTGGCAGAGTGAGGCTTTTCTTCGAACAAAGCTCCTGGTACAGCAGCCTCTTTCTATCAACAAAAAAAAAAAAAAAAAAAACCAAAATTAATAATAATCTACAACCTCGATGTAAAAATAGAAAATAGAAAATAGAAAATAAAAAATAAAAAAAAAAGAACAAGAAAACTGGGAAAACTGAAAACGAACAAGAAATTAAGAATACGAGAATCGAAAAATTACATTGGTGGCTGCAGAGGCAGAGGAAGAAGGCACATCGTCGGGCTTGGGAAAGGCGTCAAGGGCTTTGAAACCATCGGAAGCGCTCGCCTTTCCTACGGCTAGACCCGAATCGTACAAAAAATCCAATCTTTCCTGCTTACTGAAATCGAGAAATCGGTAAAATTGATCAATTAAACGATAAATCATAAATCGAATCGAATCGAAATGAAAAGTGTCAAATCCCACACAACCCTAATTCTAACCCCAGCCCTAATTGAGGAGAAATACGTACGGGACGAGGCCGGCCTGTTCCTGGAGCTGACGGAACTCGGCGCGCTCCTTCTCCTCCTGAATCTGCTTGCGGAGCTCCTCCAGCTTCTTCTGCTCGGCCTCATGCTTCTGCTCCGCCTTCCACACGTTCTCTATGTTCCTCAGACTCCCCGTGTGCCATCCTTTCTTGTTCAAGAACTTCAACGCCATTCTTCCTCTTCCTCTTCTTCTTCACTGATTTGTTATTGCTGCTCTGCAATTCTGCTGCTAATTCTTTCTTCTTCTTCTTCTTCTTCGTCAGAGAATCAGGAACGAATCCCCTTTGGATCAACGACTGATTTCTCTCTCCCGCGCCATTTCATCAGATTTCGCTACCATTAACCTTACTTTTTTCTTTTTATTATTATTATTTTTTTTTTTGGCGGCTGCAGCGACGCGCGTTGGCCAGTGGCGTGCAACATCATTACAAGTTTAATGTCGTATAAATGGGGAGAACGAGGGAGCCTACAAGCCTAGAAGGAAACGAAACCGAGATATGTGCCGTATCGTCAAAACGACAAGTAAAAGTCTACAAGCGTTAATGTAAATGTTGTCGTTTTCATTTTAAAATGCTGCACATCGTCTTCTTCTCCTCTGCGTACTCTTTTTCAATTAAAAATCGAGGACGACATCTTTTTTTTTTTAACAAAAAAGATAGAGTTGCTATAAGGCATCAAGATGCTAAGCACCATTCATTAAAATAAAAGATGGATTCTACTGTGTGAAAGCCACAAGTAAAAGCCTACCTTTTATAGTAACTGTGCTTTTAGTACCGACGATGGTGGCATAAAGCATTTTTCACAAAGAAAGCGCTTGAGGATCGTTCTCTCTCCTTTTTGTTTTTGTTGTCATTTACTATCGTTTTCAATTCAAAATGATGAACTTATTGTCGTTTCTCTTGAAAACAATCGTCTACATTTTACTATCGTTCAAAGTTTGAAGTTTGTTGTTTTGTTATTCCTATGAGAGCAATGTCGTTTTCGGTGTAAATTTTAGTACTTTGTAAAAAGAAACGAACCATCATGTTCATATGTTAAATGTCGTCTGCTCCAACCAATATGTCGTTTTTGGTTAAAATATTTGTCTTGTAGTTCAAACAAATGACGTGTCGCTTCCGGAAAACCACTTACCATAGAACGACATGTCCTTTACAAGCACGACTTTATTAAAAGTTTCCTGTCATATGAACAACTGAAAACGAGATCATAGTGGTAAAATACGCGTCGTTTAAGCTATGGAGTTTTTTGTCGTTTACACGTAAACCGTATGTCGTTTTAACTTTTTTAAAGGTTTGTCGTTTTAATATTTTTAATTAGTTAATTAATTAATGTTATTGTTAATATTATTATTAAGATTATTAACACTAATGGTCTTTAAACTTAAAGCTCTCCTTCACTTTATCCCCTGAGCTTTAAAAATCACCATTTTATTTCATAAACTTTTAAAATTGCTCACTTTGTTCCTTAAATTTTAAAAACCACTATTTTACCCTTGTTTCAAAGCTCCTTATTTTATCTCCTATTTTTCAATTTTTGTTCACCGATATTGTTCTCTTTACAGGTAACCTATGTGTAAATTACGTGAGGTTACTTATGTCTATTTGAATGAAAAATCAAAAATTTAAGAAACAAAGTAATAGGTACTGAAAGTTCAAAGGCAAAATGACCTGTTTTGATATTAGTTGATTTTAATCAACTTTTTAGTTAGCAACAATATACTACAAGAAACAAAGCAAAAATAAATTTGCTACAGTGAAAACAAAAACGTTGCTACGCTCTCATATACTACAATATTTGCTATTCTAACCAATGGTTCTAACCACCATGCTAAATAGCCTAAATAATTTTTAAAATTCAAGAAACAAAGTGAGGAGTTTTGAAAGTTTACGAAGATAAAGTGTTGATTTTTAAAGTTCAGAGTAAAATAAGAGAAATCTTAAAGTTTGAGGGCCATTATGATTAATAACTCTTATTATTATTATTATTATTATTATTATTATTATTATTAGAATGTCGTTTTAATTTGATTGTTGCACTTGCATTTCTTGTTCTCTTTTATTCTTTTTTTTTTTATTTCTGCTTTCTGTAACAATTTGTAAAATGGGAAAATTCAACAATCTGAGAAGTTACAAAACAACACAGGTGTCGCAAACTGGGTCTTGTACACTCGTGAAGAGAATGCTCCAATAGACCTTTATTTGCATTTTTTTTATTTCCCTCAACAATCAAAAAATCACAAAAATCAAAGAATACACATGAATCATTGTCAACAATTCAAACTTTTCTTTTTATGGTTGGGCTACCCTATGCAATTGCATAATCTGGCACCTTAAACTGCACTCGTCCACCTGAAAGAGCAGAGGAATCTTCATAAGTTTCTCATTTTAGATTTGAAGACAGACCACTATGATGAAATTAATGCGTTATCATAAGAACTAGAAATATGGCAAGTGAAACCTGTGATGCATAAGTCTTAGTCAACAGATCTCCGCTTTCTTCAACAAGAGCTCTTTCTCCACCAACTATTTTTGCAAGTTCTGACATCAAAATCTCTGTTTCTTCCGCCTGAAAATAGCAAGAGAAAACAAAAAGAATAAGTAAAACAGAAGCACAAGTTCCATTAGGATAGCATGTCATAAGCACGTTAAAAGTATTGCCAAATTGCATATTACTATAGGCATATTACTTTCACAACAAACACCGGCCAAGCAAGCGCTGTATATCAACTGTCTACAAATTACATTCGTCCTAATCTAAATAATATTACAATCTATTTGGAAAACGAGTTCAAACTCTTGAGTTTGAACCATAAATAGTGTAAAGTTCTAACATACTACAGTGTAAAACAAAAGTATACTACAATGTAAAACTTTGTATTGTTTGAGTTCAAACTCCTCATTTTCCACCCCATTTGTCGATTTTGTCGTTTGTGCTGCTGCTACCTTACGTTAATTCATGTGTACATGATATGTTCCATTTGTATAAAACACCACTTGGACAATCATACCTTTGGTAGAAGATGTTTAACATGAGAAACTGTTGTCTCCATCACTTTCACTGCCAAGTTTAGGGCCTCCTGCAACTCTTTCATATCAACCTACAGAGTGTATATTTCATGGTCATTGATTCACACATGCACAACAGGCAATTCAATGCCTAAATTTAAGATTTGTTCTACTCTGGAACACTCAGAATAATAAAAGAAAACATACCCTGACATTTCCACCGAGTGGAAGTTGAATTGAGGCATTCAACAAAGCTTGAATTGATTCAGCTAGAGAAACTGAATAATCTCCCTCGAGAGTAGACCATTGATCCAAGTATGGAACCTGAGATGTGGCCAATATTATCAGTCCAAGGGCAATTGAATATCTACATAGAACAATCACAAAAGTAGAATTTTGGCTTACCTGGGCTTCAAGAATTGCAGATAAAGCCTTTGTTCTTTGCAAAATCCCAAGTTCTATCCGCTTCCTCGTGACTGAATCATATAGCTCTGATATCTTTACCCTAAGAGAATTAACTTTTGTCTACAACGAAAAAAAAGTTTATTGATAAACAAATTCAATTAAAATAAATAAATAAATCTCTACAATTTTGTTTCTTGCAAGGTATGCATGTAAATACAATACAGCACAAACTAACCCTCCAAAAGACATGAAAGGTTAAGATATTTTAATTTGATTTAGAATCACAATTTTGATCTGTTTTCTTCGTTACTTTTGGAATAAAAGTACCAACCTTCACAACTGCAATATTATGAGAATTCTCATTCAGTTTCTTCTACTTATCCCAATTGAATAACTATTTGGCTATGAAAAAGTTTTAGAAAACGACTTACCTCAGCTTCTCTTTGCTGAGCTTGCACGGAAGCCTCTGCTCTGGCATTGGCGAATCTCCACTGCAGATACCTGTTGTGAAGCAATTTCAAGGAATGGATATCTTCCTGGTGACTGGAAACTTTCTTTGCCTTCCTCGTCTCCATCACAGGCTTAGCACTGGCACATGGTGGGACTGGTGGCAGACAGAGTCCTCCCGTCTTTGCAAGGCTCGCGCATGACTTAGAGACGGCATTCCCCGGCCTCTCACTGCCATCTGAAGTAGAAATGAATGGCGAATTGAGATACCGAGATGGAGGAAAAGTAGGGAGCTTCAAAGAATCGGAACTGGCTGTGGCTCCACCAACCCTGATGGAATTTCTCGGTCGGCTGGAGACGGTCGGCAACATATCAGTCTCCAGCACGGGAGAGTGCAAATCCGGTAGTGACTGCGTAGAGCAGGTCAGATGATTGTGATTACTGTCGTTACGCGAAGAATTGCAGTCTTGGGGAACTGAATTACAATCTTGAGATGAAAAACTCTGAGTGACTTGGTCAGTGGATTGAGAAGGCAAAGACATCACGCTCGATTGCAAGAGCTTAGAGGCAGCTGAGGAATTCATATTGTTAGACGATCTCTGATGCATCAGTCTGAATCTCGCCGTCGAAGATGATGATATCGTACGGTCAAGGCTAGTGGACAACATTGGAGTGTCGGGCCTCGCAGGCGTCACAAAAGCGCCGCCTTTTCCATGGCCGTTCTTCTGTTGAATCTGTCTAATTCCGACGTTCTCCTTCTGTAATTTCCCCGATCGTTGTCTTCTGAGAGTAGAAGGGGGAAGCTGATCGAATGGAAAGGGATTTTCCGAGCTCTGAATCTGAGCCGGGGGCTCGTCGGAGGGCCTACTGTTCTCGTCGGAACAGGACAAGGGTTCCATGTCGAGTTGTCTCCGTCGCCTATCGACGGAGGAAGATCGTTGTCTGGATTTATGATCCGCGAGGCTCGGAGTGGGAGAGGAGCTGGTATAGGATCTGTGGAGGGGAGATTTGGAGGGCAAGAGCTCACCAGAGGTTGCAGACGACGAAGAGGAAACCACCGGCGACATGAATCGAGAGCTCACTTCCCTGACTCTCGGTCGCCGGGGATGAGCTGGCGGCGGCGGAGGCTGAGTCATCGGAGCAGAAGCTGCTACTTCCGCCGCCGATTCAGTTGCGGTTGCGCGATGTTCCACAATTAATTCGCCCATGATTGATGAAGGAAAAATTTGAGCTTTCCAATCAATTTTGGATTCGGAAATTTGGATGAAATTTGAAGCCCTGACCCCAACCCAACCAACATACGAGAATGGAGGATCGCGAAGAGAAGAAAACAAATTTTGGTTGGAGGTAAGAGCAGAGTAGGAAGAAGGGGAGGCGACAGGAACAAAGAACTAGCCGTTGGGATT
The DNA here is from genome assembly GCA_946598075.1 of Artocarpus hirsutus. Taxonomy (NCBI): domain Eukaryota; kingdom Viridiplantae; phylum Streptophyta; class Magnoliopsida; order Rosales; family Moraceae; genus Artocarpus; species Artocarpus hirsutus. Next base: position 65,314 of record CAMOHE010054523.1, on the reverse strand, counting down.
TTGGGAGTATTGCAACGGTTCTTTTTCTTTTTCTTTTTCAAAAGTACGGGGACACGTGTCACCCTTGACCGTCCCATCCCAATAGGGCCAACACCGGATTAAAGAGGAAAAAAGTGATTACTATCCTGTAATCTAATCGATTACCATAATAATGTGCTCCGAGTATTCTATGTCATGTTGATAAAAAAGCTATCAGTAATTATTTCAATGAGCATTGTATGTGTGTTGTGGATTTTTTAATTAAGCTTTGCAATTAAATTTTTGTTAAATCTTTTCTAATCCATTGGCCATGTTCAAGTTACCGAAACGGGATGCACGTTTTGCCAAACCATGCTTCACACACGAATCTGCTGAGAAGTGAGCATTGGGCTAGACATGAACAGAATCCAAGCCCCGAAACTCCATCTAACACGGGCCTTTGACAGAAGGCTCCAGCCTTTTATGATGAGAGGAGAAAGAGTTAGTTACTTTGATGGTTGAAATACAATATGTCCGTAAATAGTTAAAATTGCATAAATATCTATTAAAATGTGATAATACACATTAAAACTCTGGTAATGCATTCGAATAATGGATAAAATAACTGTTACAAAACTGTAAAAGGAGACATATGCATAGGATTAAAACAAACTTTTGGTGCAAATACTTCGCAAATGGGAATTGCGATCTCTTAAAACATACTTTTTATAAATATTAACTCCACTTAAACATGTAATATATAATTTTAGTGTGACATAACCTTTTTTGAAGTATAACATAAATAAACAAACATTTTAAAAATATGATATAACATTTAAGTTTCTATGAAATTTTTTTTTAAAAATAAAAGGAATAATTTATTTATCAAGGGAGAATAAGTTATGTATCTAGTATGTAAGTTGTTCTTTTAAGTTTTCAAAACATATTATTTTCTACATCTTTCCGGGGCTTGTTACTTTTGAAAAGTACCCACCCAAAACTACATATGATAAAATTACTTTACATTCATTTGAGAACATTAGGTTAGAAACAAAAAGTTTTAGTCAAACCATTTTTTGCAATAGTTTTTTATTACAAAATTTGATTTGCTACCATGATTCAAATCATATTTTTGAATGCTCTTTAAATTGATCTATTAATAAATATTATAAATTTGATGACTAAATTTATCCTATGACCGAATCTAATAAATCGGGATATATCTGAAAATTTGAGATCCGATTAAATTTATCTATGACTGAATTTTAAAAATTAAGAATATAACCGGTTTCACTCCATAATAAATTTGATAAACTTGGACGCCCTATAATATATCTTTTTAATGCTTATTAACTAATTTTTCAGTTAATAAACTCATTGTTTTTACCCTAACAATGTTATTTCAAAAATTAAAGATACTTGGTTTTGTAAAAACTAAAGTCCTATTTATTAATAATTGTAGTAAATAAGCTACCATAATTATTCAAATCTTGCCCATTAGCTACAATTCCTCTTTTGTAATTATGAAGAAAGCAACAGCTTCTTCACCCAAGGACTTGTCGTCCAATCATTCAGCACACAGTCTTCCATTCTTATTGGTTGGAAAACCCAGCAATATTACAGGACATTTGATGAATACTAACAAAAATCCCCTGACGATGAACTCGGTACAACCGCACAATAGGAGAAAAAAATCCAGAGAAAAGAACACCCGCTATGTTAGAAAAATCATGCTTGGTTAAGTGCTCCCTCGTGATAACGACACATTAGCCACTTTCTTAGGTCTACATTTTTGGGTTCATGTGAGCCATAAACTTCTTGTGACAAGAACCCCCAAAAAAAGTCAATAACCCAACAGCAGCATAATAGATTTGCCAATCAATTTATTGGAGAAAAGATAACAGATAATAGAGTAAGACCAGATATTTAAAATGTAGTGGGTGCAACATGTGTAAGCATTATGCTATATGATTTAGAAGATACCCAGATTCGGTATTTACAAATGCTATATATTAGTGGTAAGTCGATCAATTTGATGGGAGAATTTGGCAACTAAAGCGCCAGTTGTGCAAAATAAACTGTCCATGCTGTAGATAAATGACTCTGGATGACAACATCCACGATTAGGCAACTGCATTTCCTAAAAGGTGACGACAATTCGTGCACAGTCCTATACTTGCACAAAAAGTTGTAAGTTATATACAAGCTGACTCCATCTTTGATTATATGTGTTGTTCAACGAAATATCACCTGCATATAACACTAAGCCTGACCGCGGTAACTCCTTCTAGAACTAGGCATTGGCACTGGCTCATCTGTTGCATCAAATGGAAATAAAGACACAAAAAGAAGTCATGGAAACACATACATATGCTGATAAATATTTAGATGCGCATATACTCATGGATATGTGGTATGAGAGAGCAATTAAAGTATAGAAGAAGCCATATAGATAAGCTTAAGATCTTATTGCAGCTGTGCATGGGAAGCAGGTCTTAAATGCAAATAAATATCAGTGTCAAGAGTATTTACCACCATCATCTTCCTCATCACCATTTTGACTCGTAAAGAATGGGGTAAGGAAGTTGCGATCCAACGCTGAAAATGACGTCGTGCTGCAAAATTTGGAAGAAAAATATTTGATAAGAAAATTAATTAAAATGAAGAAAGGAGCTCATATTTGATGGAAATGTATAATTTATATATGTCCAGAAGTTACCTCTTGTGGAACTCCTTAAGTTTCATCTTTATTCTGTTCCCTGAGGATGGTTCCTCTTCATAAGGAGGAGCACGATAAACATGGTTCCCCTCATAGTTCAGGGTAGATGGAGTGTGATATCCATGGTTCCCTTCGAAACTCTGGGCAAGGAAAAAGCAGTAAAACAAGTGACTACTATATATTGCTTGTGCCTTCTCATAGCACCAAAGGATCCAAACAACTAGATTGATTTGCCTTTCCTTATAATAGGCTACCATCCACGATTAATTGCAATATATAACAATTTCCCGACTGCCCAGCACAAAAATTTCAGTTTTTCAGACACAAATCAATCTACCGCCTAAAAACCTTTTCTTTATTGCATTGCACTATTCAAATAACAATAACCATAAAAGAAAAACCAAATACCTAGCAATTACACATCTATAAAAAATTCTCATCTCTTTGCAATACTTACATCATCTAACGGGCCATCACAGCCATCACCTACAACTTGCAAAGCTTCAAGCATGGTGCCTGTTGAGCCTCCAATCAACAACACCTGCGACGGTGTCGGACATAACATGAGAATCATGAGAATTATAGGATAAGATGACCTTTAAAAATGTAGGCTAACTAGAATGGCCATCATCTACCGTCAAAACAACTATGGCAGTGGTTGCAGTGAATATGGTCTGACCGTGTCCTTCTGGAAGATCATGAACTGATTGCAGAGCTAAGGCAAAAGCCATAGCCCCTCGCAGTCCTACTCAAGCACAGAACCCAAATAAGGCAATATCATGAATTAAAAATTCCATACAATCTGTGAATAAAACTTCTCCTTACCACTGTACCAAAGGGCTTTCTGATGTTTTAAAGGTATTTTTCTATGTGCAGGTCTAACCAGATTGACCAAATATGCACATGAAAAGACATTTGCTGCCCTACAAACAATGACCAAACATACCGGTTTGACACTGTAAACTCAAATAATGAAAAAAAAAAAAATCTACTAGAAAAGGATGGATCATAATAAATTATTCAGGGTAAAGTTTGTCAGCACAGCCCTTTGGCTTGTGATTTATAGCATGTACCTTGCAACTACAATAAATATCTGCGGCAATTATGAAGCCAATTAGGGAAAAACAGGAAGGTTCTATTGAAAGAGATTAACTATAACTTTAAACGTGGGTAGATGATGCAAGGATACAATTGAGAAAAAAATGAATCCAACATGTGACCAGCTATGTTGTTCCATGGCAATATCGAAGCCCATGTATATAAAGCTGCAAGTCAAACAAAATTGTTGGCAATATAAGGATGTAATGAGTACATTAAGTTTTGGTCACCATATATGATATAGAAAGTAGCAAGTTCACTTACACAAATGTCTCTGCTAGAGATGATATCAAATGAAAAAAGGCAGAGACAAATCGTTGAGAATTTTCTGACAAGTTTGAGTACGTGTAATGCTTCATTACCTATTTCAGAACACTAATATTATCGAACCAGGGCTGCGATATAAGGTAGGGAATAATAACACATGAAACTATGTACTTCCACTTACAATTCCCGTGAACAGTATTGACACAATACCAGAAAGGCCAATACCTTCTGCAAGCATGTACCTAAAAGAATAATTTTATTCTTATGTTAAATCGCACGGAAGACCACAGCTAAATGTAAAATAGAAATTCATAAAGCACCAAAAAGAAAGGGCGGAGGAAATCACTTACGAGAAATATGGAAAAAGAACAAACAGACAACACTCCAAATTTTGCAGACTGGAAAGAGAAAAAATGAAAAATGTTATGGCCCTGAAAATTTTCAGATACACACAAAATTTTCAAAACTCTGGAAACAAAGTTGTATTACGAGTACAACTCACTTGTCAATGTCTAACCCCGCATACTTAAAAAGGTACTGAGAATTAAGGTTTCACATGGAATTTTACAAAAATAAAAGTTTATTGAGAGTAAGAGATGAGCCGAATAAACTCGTGATTTATCAAAGGATATCAAAGCAGAAATAAATCCAACGCCAACTCCTGCAGAGCAATATGTAGTGCACATTAGTAAACATCTTTAAAACATTACATATGTCATGGCGTCAAGTAAATCGAATGCCAACACCTGCAAAGCAATATGCAGTGCAAGCAACGTTGTATCCCTTAAACACAAGTACATATTGTAATTGCCACTGCAATTATGCTGAAGTCAAAACTCTTTTCAAAATGGATAAACCTTATAAGATTTTTAAGAAACTAAAAAACTAACCTGCGGACATCGATCCAACAAAGGTCTCAAGAAACCTGACAATCAACATGAAGAAGTTTTCTCCTGATGATGCATGAGTTTTTACCATTGACATTGTCCTGCATACCAGAATAGTGCTTGAGTTAGAACTAAAATACAATATTGTTTTAACAATTGTGAAAAAGCAGAACTTTTAGTCATCATACCTGTACAATGAAATTGCCATCTATTGGATTGTGAAACAACATTCATTAAACAATACCCAGCACACATGGTTAATATTTAAAAGTAAAATCAATAGATACAAAAATTAAAGGATTTAAATGATAAAGTAACATCGTAGTAAAATCTTACAGCATCATTCAAGACGGATTCTCCAAAAACCAAGGCATATAGATTCACATCTGTGCCAAGTTCCTACAATTAACGCCATCAAAGTATACCATTGATTTTGGTGTGCAGATTAATATAATAATTGTGAGATTTTCCCTCCAAAAAAAAAATTGAGATTAAGAAAAGGGGGAAAAAGTCAGAGCACAAAATAACCTGAAATATAGACAAAACAGTGACCGGGTCTGTCGCTGATATAAGAGCACCAAACATCAGACACTCCACAAATGGAAGTTTATACATTAGGAACACCAGACCACCAAGGTAACTGCTCCAGAAAAGATAAACAAAAAGAAACAACTTAGAGAAGAACCCTCAAAGACTAAATTTAATGAATTTTTTTTCCTTTTTTCACAATCCAAAAGGAAGAACAAAATGTGATGTAGTCAGTGAAGAAAACTTACACCAAGACACCAGTAACAAATGAAGCTATGAAGGTTCCTAGGATGGCAAATGTGACAATGGCTCCAAAATTTGAAAAGAAAGGTTTCTACAAAGACGTCATTGAATAACAAAATCACATTAAAAGGCCCATAAGCTGAATTAGAATGCACAAAACAAAAAACAAGAAAAGATCACAAAAGTGCCCAAGACTTACAGGTGGAAGACTGAAGCCTGACTGAGTAAGAGCTAGTGTGTCAAAGAAATCACTTTGTAGTGGCAGCAAAAGAAGCCAATTCAAGTAATCAAAACTTAAAAATGCTCCAACAGGAAAATTTTAAAACAATAATAATAAAAATAATAATTAAAAAAAAGGTTAAAATGGCTTGGATTGGATATAATATGATGGGAGGTAAGAGAAACAGGAAGAAAAACTCCTCATGAAAATTGAACCACGACCTGCATAATTTAGCAGCAAAGGGAAATTGACTAGTAAGCTCAAAATCAATACATTTTCAGTATGAAACACTCAAAAGAAAAGGAAAATTGGGGGTTTAGAATTAATGCAAGAGAAACCTGATGCTATTTTCAGTATTTGAGATGTTAGCGAGTCCACCAACAATTAAACCTGCCAAAAAAAACTAATAATGTGAAATCCAATTCACATTTTTCTTAAAACAAAGCTAATAATCAATAATCCTAAACATTGATAGCTAATAAGAATTAGGTCAAATAGCTAAATGGTTAAATAGACAAACAAAGTACCTATCAGAAGGGAAGCACTGGCCTCGGGAAGATAGTAGAATTTGTGACGGCGAAGAACGTGGCCGAGGACGAAGGAAAGGACAAGCATCATGATCTGCAGAAGAATCCCGACGCCGGCGGCTTGCTGTTCCTTCCCCGGCCTCGGCGTGGGAATTGAGCTTCCGTTAGATTCCGACGGCGATATCCGCAATCCCATCAAATTAACGTCCTCAACCGCCATTGTTGGATTTCGAAGCTATCAACGACCGCTTCGAACCCTAAACTCCTTGATCGCCGATTAATTCCAGCTTCCGGTGCCGAGTTTTTGGGGAGAAAACCTCGTTGTTTTTGTTTCTCTGCTTTGTTTTTCTGCGAAGCGTTTCTTCCTTTTCTTCGCAAGCCGTTCGGTTTCCCACGGGAAGAATAGCGTGGTAATTGAAAAATGAGTGTGTGGGTCAAAGTGCGACAAAATTTAACTTTCAACAAAGCGAAGTTTTTTTCTCTAGTTCTGATCGATTGTTAATTTCCAGATGTTTATTGTTCATTCGGCACTTTTTTTTTTTTTAATGTTGAGATGATAAAACCATAAAAAAAAAAAAAATTGACTATTAATTATTTTAAAAATTATGTAGTAATTTTTTTTCCTCAAATCTTCTATAGTCTATCCGGCTGAAAAAAAAAAAAAAAAAAACCCTCACAGTCCAATAAACCTAATTAATTATCTAACTCAACATGAGATAACTCGAATCGGAAGAGTAATTCAACCTACTGCAACTCAACCTATCCTACCCTAAACCCACCCAATCTATTTATAAAGTATGTCTGATAAGCATGATTAAAACAAAACTTTTTTGTTACCAAATAATGTAAGCTCTCGTATGCTAGAGTATAAAAAAATATAAAAAAACTATAGTGTAAAAGCTCTCACATGTTATAGTATTTTGAACTAAAAAATTATTTCTAACTTTGCTTGTCAAACACCCTATTATATATATATAAAGTATTTAAATTATACATTTATAGTTTTAATATATATATTACACATACACAAAGCTAAAGATGCATTTTGATGTGTATTATTAATAAGTTGGTTTTATACTAATTAATTGGATGCTTTCAACTTATTATTTTATTGCTTTTTTAGGTCATTTTTAGAGTTTTTCACTTTATTTTACTTTGTTTTGTAGATTTAAGAAAAAAGTGTTTTTCAGCAATCTTTTGGCACAAAAAAAGCTTGAGAATACAACAAGATTGAAAAAGAAGGAATCAGGTACCTAGGCTTAGGTTGGTGGGCTCTTAGGCTTTGTTTAGATCAAATTTTAGTACAAAAATCTGAGAGAAAAGCGCCTAGGCGATTGTTGGTTGTTTGTGAATTTTGTTCGAGTGCTTAGGTGCCCAAAAATGAGCCCCTAGGTGCTTGTGCCATAAAATTTTAACTTGTTGTTTTATAAGTCCTAAAGCTACTCATTCGACCTAATATTATAAAAAGGACTCTCTAAGGTTTCAAAAGAGGACTGTTGACAGATATAAGATTGTTATCAAGAGGAGAAAAACTTCGTGCCTTGAAAAAGAAGAACGATGCAATCTAGAGACAGAATACAACAATTCTCATCCAAAATCCCAGTTGTTTTCTTATTTCATATTATGTTTAAGACTTTATTAGGATTTTTATTAGTTTTGTTATGAACTAAATTTTCTTTTTTGGGCTACGATGTAGCCAAATTATGATTGTTCAATTTTTATTATAGTTTCAATTAATTTGAGGTTTATTCAATAATATGCTAAGTGTTTCAATTGTGCTTAATGCTTGTGATTGTTTGGCGCCAATAGTTACATGATTTGTGATTCGATTTGAAACTAAAAAGTGATAATTGAATTAGACCATAATTGAAATACCATTAGAACATCATAAGTTAAAGATAATTATAAGACTAGTGTAGCCTTATGTATTTATTGTTCTTAATAAAATATTAGTGAGTTTATAATTTTTAAAGATATGTAGGAAATTTTATTGTTGGAATATATTGTTGATGCTTGAGAAAAATTAATAATTAGTTTACAAAAATTTGCTATCAGTATAAGAATAAACTTTGGTTAATTAAACTAGGTAATATTGAATAGGATTAATTTAAGTGAAATCGTAAAACCCAACGTCTTAAATATGTTGTTTTCCTGTTTGTTAAATTTTGTCTTGCTTTTTATTTTAATTAATAGTTTTATTTTTATTTGTTAATTCACCGCATATTTCTTGTAATGACCAGAGAAATTTATTAATAAAATCTAATATTTAATTAGGTTTAATTAATGAATTTACCTTTAAAAATTGTATTTTCTATAAAAATTATAATAATGTACAAATAAGTAGTATTAATAGGAAACTCCACTACGAACTCGATGTAATATTGGATATTGTTAATACAGATTTTGTGAGGGTAAATACTTAAAAATTTATAAATAATATCCATAAAATGAATTTTATATCACAATTAATTATAGAATTGTGATATAAATGGATAGGTAATTAAGACATAAGTAAGATAGAGAGTCTATCAAAACCCTAAACCAGTACAAAAAAGGGGTCCGATGCGATATATGTATACTACTAAGTGAAACACATATATAAGAAATGTTATGTTTGGACTCCAAAAAATAAACCAAAGGTAAGTAGAATATTTTCGACAATCTAAGAATATGTTTTGCTCTTATTTTACCACAGCAATATAAGAAAATTACTGTATAGTAAAAAATTATCCTATGTAAAAGGGGCCCACCAAATGGACACCCATTGAAATTTTATTGGGCCACCATGCCATGAAAGGTGGCCCAATCACACTTGTCCACCTTAAGTAGCCCACTTGATTATTTGGTGAGTCACCAAGTAAGATAAGCATGAAATAAATTCAAAGTAAGCCAAAAATCTTTCATTTCTTCTCCTTCAACCCCACAGCAGCCATTAAAGCTCCATTTCAAAAATTTTCTCAAACCTAAACCTTTGCAAAATTGGCCCCAATTGAGTTCAAGAAGCAAAGTTCAGAGGATTTTATCAAGTTTAAGGTAAAAATCAAAACTTTTTTTCAAGTTCTCCTAGGGTTTTTCTTGGGTTAAGAGGGGAATTTGATTCAAGGTATTTTTGTATAAAAAATGCTTAGGCAAAGTTTCAAAGGAGCCCTTGGAAAGGTTAGAAGCACAAATTTTCCTTTGGGCAAGCCTTAATTTCTTAAACTTAAAGTTTATGTGGTTTTTGTTTTGATTTTTATTATTTCAAAAAAACATGTGGGTATTCAAGGAAGATTTTGATTGAATTCCATGGGTGTATGATTTTATGGCATGTTGATATGTTGAAATTAGGAGTTAAATGTGAAAAGTGTTAGTTTATGCAAAATAGGTTAATTTTGTAATTTTTTATGCTAGTTTTGCAAGAATAGTGATTTGGCATGAAAATGGTTTAGGGAAGGGTTGAATCTGCCTTCAGAATGGCTGAAAGGTTGTTTTAAAATTAATTTTTACAAAAATAACATGAGGACTAAATTGCAAAAAAAAAGTTTTTCTCAGTAGATTTAAAAAAGAACAAAAACACCCTGCGCAGTGAGAATTTTAAAAATTTAAAATACGAAAGTTGTAAATCTCGATAAAACTATTAAAAATTGAGAATGATTCGTTGAAAATCGCGACCGTTTGTGAGATATTAATTTTACAAGAAACTTGCTAAAATTGAAAAAAATTTTAAAAGGGCAAAAATGTCATTTTTGTAAAATGATTTTGGATATGGTATTTTGAGCAAAAGTGATCCTTATGAAAAATGGAAATTATGGTTTAAAGAGATTAATTTTAATCCCTAGGGTAAAATTGTCAAAATTTTCAGTTAAAGGTCAAAATTGTAAAGTTTTATTAAAATGGGGCATTGATGTAAAATAAGGAGACCTGACACCCCAAGGTATTATTTTAGGATCAATACGCAACTATTTTTGTTAAAATAGCAAAATCAAGCTCGAAAAATTTAAGAGGTCCAACGAGGGCAAAATGGTCATTTTCTTACGAGTAACCTAAATCGCTCCAAAACGTTCCCAAATGGGAAAAGGGATTATTAGAAAGATTTTTACCATTCGTTAGAGATGATAGTATAGAGTAAGATAGAAGTAAGAGAACCCGTGATTATTGAAATTGTATACAGTTATGCAACTCAATTTATTAATTAACGATCGTTTTGTAATGACACATAGAGGAAGTAGTGAAACTTTGGCTAATAGCATTGTAATTGGCCAAATAGGACCCTAGAAGACTAGGAAAAAGAGGGACTGAGGTCGACTTGTGTAATAACCCAAACTAAGTAAGTACCAACCCCACTTACAGTATGAAATTATAGGTATATAATATGATATATATATGTATATATAAATATATACTTGCGTGTGTATCAATGTGTATACCTGTGTATGTACAATAACATATGTACCTGTGTGTATATTAATGTATACCTATGAGTATAAGAAATAAGTAATTGTATGTATATTATGTTGTATACATGTGAGTATATAAAGTATGTGCCTGTGAGTATATAAAATATGTACCTGTGTGTACTATATAGCGCAACTGTATTTATGTTTTGTGTATAACATGTGAATATAACTTCATGCATGGTATGATAACCATAATAATTGGATTGGTAAATACACCACTAGAATTAAGAAGAGTGTAGTACCGACTCTTGACTTAAAAGGAGTTTAAGGTTATAGTATGGTCTTGATGTCACGCAGATCTATGTGCGCAATGATACGAACACTTGGACCATAGATAAAGATAAGGCACAATAAGGATAAAGAACCTTCATAAGAAAGCATAACTGGATCATGCATTTTTGTGAATGTACATGTGGACTGTGTTGGGACTTACTAGGCATAAGCTCACTTAGTATTTCATGCTGTAGGTATTCCTACTAAATGGTCAGAATAAATTCATTGATGAGTTGGCGGATGGATATGAGTAATGTGCAGAATAAGTATGGATGCCGCCACGGTTATGTTTCTGCTGTAATATATTTTAAATTATTTTGAAACGTGTGCATAAAAGTTGTAACATAGTTAAGTAAGACAAAATCTCTCTCGAGAGTATTTAGCAAACAGTATTGTAAAAAAAAGTTTGTTTATGTAAATATAAGTATATGTTTGTATTTCGAAGGTTGCTAAAATCTATATGTGTAATATATTTAAAAAAAAAAATTCTTAAGTTTTTCATCTATACGTAAGTAAGAAAAAGGTTTATCACAGCCTCAAAAAGACGGGTTGTGATATTTCTTCAATTAGTTATTCAAATAAAACTAGAGAGATTAATTTTGGCAATTAGTAGCAAATAGTTCTCGAATGAATGACCTTTTCTTATTTTATATTACTTATTTGCGATAACATATATTTGCATTACGAATTTTCACAACAATTATTTTTAGCATCCTTGAATTATTTTGTTTTTTTTATTACTTTTTAATTTTTTTGATAAATGCTCTTGTTTGGATTCGTGAGAAGTTGGCAAATGCATTTTGATAAAAAATATATGTGTATTATTTGTTTTGTATTTACATAAATAAATAAAGCTTATTATGTTTTATGTCAAGTGATGGATCTTGCATTATACATATAGAGGATATTTGAGCGGAAATACTTGAAATTAGAAATTGACAATTATGCATTATATTGGTTGATATTTCTTAGTATTTTTGTTGTTTTGATTTGTGTTATGGTTTATTTGTTAGCTCATGACTTGATGTATTTAATTTGAATTTGTGTTGTGAAGCCTTTATCTTTATGTTGGTTTTAATTTATTGGGACAATTTTGAATATTTATAAGACCAATACCTTATAAATTTTAGCTTTTTGGTTTGTTTTGGGTTAAATTGTTAGTTTTGATTTTTTTTTTCTTTTTACATTATTCAACCTGACCAACCCAACCAAACTTTAATTAGGTGGGTTGGTTTTGAATTTTGAGTTGATTGTATGAGTTAAATTTATATAACCTAGCCGATGTTCACATATTCTATCCAATTTTTTGTTTGAAAGGATGTTATATTAAGGGTCTGTTTAGTAAATGGATTTAAATTAGTGATTTAATTTGAGTTAGTGTGATTTGAATTAGGATTTGAGTTAGTGATTTGAATTGTTATTTGAATTGACGTTTGGATGTGCATTTAAGTTTTAATCTGAATATGGAAAAAAAATAAAAATTTGTGTTTAAAGAAGTAGCTAATTTATTAATAAATATAATAAAATCTTAATGTTAATAATCTTAAAAAATATGTAATATGGATATTGATTTATTCCTTTTTTCATTATGAACACAGTGAAAAAAAAAATCTCAATTGGATATTAAATGAAGAAGTTATAATTTTTTTTCTCAAATATAGGAGAGAGAATTTTAGTTTTTACTGTAATAAAGATATCCAAGTATCAAAAGTTTAAGGGGGATGAAAACTCTAGAAACTTGGATTATTGATACTCAAATGATTCAGATTTTGGGGGAAACAAACTTGTCTTCGAAGAATTCTTGATATTCAAATCCAAATTTGAGTCTATTGAGTTCAAAGAATGTATGAAACAAATATACCCTAAAAGTAACACCCTATTCTAGAACTTATAGGGGAAAGTGAGGAAGAAAGGGGGAAAGTGAGGAAGAAATAGATATACAAAAAACTTTAGAAACGGAGGGGACTAAACAGGAACAAGAGGGATCCACTTAAGAAGATCTTTCTCTTTCTCTTTTTCGAAAAAAAAGGAGAATTTGGAAAAAATCGATTTTAAAGAAATACAATATAAAAATATACTTATTTATGAAACTTATTATCTAGATGTGAATCGGAATCAAGAAAATTCAATACAATGATATTTGACCTTAAACCATTTACGATCATATGTAGCTTTTGTTATCATTTTTTTTAAACCACTGCTTAGTCTTTTTGTAAGTTATATGGCAAAGTTTTGTGGCCTACCTATTTGACAGATAAAAATTGCATTTTAAAGGGGAAAAAAAAATTGTAGAAGTCAAAAGTCAGAACAAAACAGTTCTACATTTTTTTCTTTCCTAGACTTCCATTCCAAGAAATTGCTTCCTCCACGTACCGTGGTTGTTTTCTCCAAGTCAAATTGACTTCTATGAATCCATGTTCAAGTCATTCAACTACAGACACAAATCCAGAAAAATGATTATGAAATCTGGTGCCATGTATAACAACGATTAACCGCTTGTTATGTTTCAGACGAAAGGTTCCCAACTGATCTTGGTTCTGTTTGTAATGCACTCATTTTTGCAATGCTTCGTCCAAAGTGCGTGTAATCCAGTCGACAGAAATTCGCTCTTAGAATTCTTTCTCAACTTATCGTAACCGGCTAAAGCGCTCAACTTGTCTGTTTCTACTGATTGCTGCCTTTGGGAAGGAGTTCGCTGCGACGACATCGGCGTTAGAGGCCGTGTAACCCGGCTATTGCTGCCCTTCAGAGGCCTCAGAGGCAGTATCTCGCCATCTTTCGCAAACCTCACTTGTCTTGCCCAACTCAATCCCTCACACAATTCCTTATTCGGTTCCCTCCCTTCCGATTTCCTTTTGAATTCAGGTTATTGATTTGGGCTATAACAGACTCCATGGTAAGTTGACGTCCTCATATTTAGGCCAAAACAATAGCATTTTGGAGATTGTTGACTTGTCGAGCAATTTATTCGATGGCGAAATTCCAACTCCTTTGCTTCAGCCTGCGTTGGCTGCGGGGACTCTCACCGGATTCAATGTTAGCGACAACAGTTTTTCTGGTCCCATTCCCATCTTCTGCAACAATGATGATGTGAGCGCTTCTTCCCTCAGGTTCTTGGACTTTTCCTTCAACGAATTCTCCGGAAAAATTCCTCGTGGATTCGGAGGTTGTGACCGATCCCTGAAGACATATACAGCATAGTGACATTGGAAGAGATCTCTTTGCCCGTGAATCGCCTCTCTGGGCCAATAGGAGACAGCGTCATTAGGCTGAGCAAGCTTCGGGTTCTTGAGCTCTACTCCAACCAACTTAATGGCTCAATCCCCGAGGAGATTGGGAAGCTCGTCAGTCTAGAGAATTTGCTTCTTCACGTTAATTATTTCACGGGGTTTATTCCTTCGTCTCTAATGAAGTGCACCAATCTGTCAACACTAAATCTGCGAGTCAACTCTCTGGAAGGCAACCTGCCCATCTTCGATTTCTCTGTGCTTCAAAGGCTCACCACTTTAGACCTTGGAAATAACAACTTCACAGGTGAGATACCTTTAAGCCTTTACTCTCCTAAGTCCTCGACAGCCACCCCGAGATACTTGCTTTGAAATCACTCTCTTTTCTCTCAGTGTCCAATAATAGCCTTTCGACTATTGCTGGGCCACTTGAGATTTGGAAGAACAGTAGGAATTTGACCACTTTGGTTCTCTTCAAAAACTTCATGTTTGAAGCCATGCCTGAGGATGAGGTTAGATAGATCATGAAGGATTTGAAAATCTCCAGGTCCTTGCTCTGGGTGGTTGCTCACTATCTGGTCGAGTTCCCACTTGGCTTGCCAATCTTAAGAAACTTCAGGTCTTGGACTTGGCTGTTAACCTCATAACCGGTCGTATTCCTGGTTGGTTGGGTAGTCTTCCGGGTCTGTTCTACTTAGACTTGTCTACTAATTTCATTTCTGGAGGATTTCCCAAGAAGCTTTGTGGGCTTCCAGCTTTGACGTCAGGAGTGTCTGAATTGGCGAACAAAAGTTAGTTATCTGGAATTGCCCGTGTTTGTCATGCCCAATGATGCTCCAAATAAGCGGCATAATCAGCTTTCCAATCTTCCTCCTGCCATATACTTGAGTAAGAATAACCTCAGCGGCAATACCAGTAGAGATTGGCCAATTGAAGTTTCTTCATGTACTGGAACTCAACAACAACAGCTTCTCAGGCAACATTCCAGATCAATCTCTAACCTTACTAACTTGGAGAAGTTGGACTTGTCGAGAAACCATCTAAGTGATGGAATCCCTCCTTTAAGAGGCTTGCACTTCTTGTCTTATTTCAGTGTGGCATACAATGATCTCCGGGGACCAGTGCCATCTGGAGGTCGGTTTGGTACTTTTCCAGCTCCAGCTATGATGGAAACCCTGGATTGTGTGGTCCTCCAGCTGTTCAACTGTCTTGCTCTCAACCATGGCCTCAAGTTGAATCGCCAACTGGAACCCAAGGAAAATCAAATAAAAATATAGTTAAGTTGGGATATATATTGGTACTGGTTTTATTGTCACTACGTTAGCACTTTTGATATTGTCATGGAACGAAAACCAGACCAATTTGAACAGAGTTTCTAGCAACTCCAACCATTCAGCAATTGCTCCTGAGGCCAACAATTCGGATACCAGGGCAATCACATTGTTTCTCAACAATGCTAGTGAAATAAAGAATCTTTCTATAGCTGAAATCTTAAAAGAAACTGACAACTCCAGTGAAGCAAACATAATTGGTTGTGGGAGTTTCAGTTTGGTCTACAAGGCAAATTTAGCAAACGGGTCCAAACTGGCCATTAAGAAACTCATGGGAGACTTTGGCGCAATAGAAAGTGACTTAGAAGCAGTAGTGGAGGTAATTGGTTGTGGGAGTTTCAGTTTGGTCTACAAGGCAAATTTAGCAAACGGGTCCAAACTGGCCATTAAGAAACTCATGGGAGACTTTGGCGCAATAGAAAGTGACTTAGAAGCAAAAGTGGAGGTAATTGGTTGTGGGAGTTTCAGTTTGGTCTACAAGGCGACTTTAGCAAACGGGTCCAAACTGGCCATGGAGAAACTCTTGGGAGACTTTGGCGCAATAGAAAGCGACTTAGAAGCAGTAGTGGAGGCTCTATCCAAATACTAACATAAGAATCTGGTGTCTCTCCAAGGTTACTGTGTCTACAACGGCTTTTGGCTCTTAATATATCCCTACGTGGAAAACAGAAGTCTAAATTTTTGGTTGCACAAGATGTCAAGAAGGTTGACGGGCGGCGAGATTAGACTGGCTGACTTGACTAAAGATTGCAAAAGGGGCAAGCTGTGGGTTGGCTTACATCCAACAGACAAGTACTAACCCGCACAATGTTCATCCCAATATCAAGTCCAGCAAAATCCTGCTTAACGAAAAGTTTGAGCAAGTCTGTCGGATTTTGAGTTGTCCCGGTTAGTTCTTGATAACGAGGGTGGTGAATTTGCAATTGAGTCATTCAGTAGTACAATGAGTGACATTCCTTCCAACAACTAGTAGCCTCTTTGAGAGGAGAGGTGTACAGTTTTGGGGCTATGATGCTTGAGCTGCCGACAGGGCAGAGACCTGTAGAAGTATTCAAGCCAAATATGTCAAGAGATTTGGTCACTTGGGTGCAGCAAATGAAGAGCCACGGAAAAGAAGACCAAGCGTCTGACCCTCATTTGGGAGGGCAAGCAACGCTTTGAAGACGAGATGCCACAAGTGCTTGATTTGGCATGCGTTTGTCTGCACCAGAATGTTATCTTGAGACCAACGATTGGAGAAGTTTTTGAGCGGTTAAAAAATGTTAGGACAATGAATGTGTACAGGTTTGATTGCTTGCAATGAATGGCTGAATTTCCGCCAACTGTTTTGGAAAGTTTAAACCCTTCCATATACTTTTCTAAACCAATGAAAGATTGTCATTAGTTTCCTATATTTGTAATTTTTCTTTGCTTCACATAATATTGCATAATGGATTTTTGTACATTGCTTCATATTTGTGTTCGTGGATAATTTGGTGATTAATTAGACACTGTTTAAAATACTTAGAATTAAACATATGATCTGAAGTGAATTTAAAATTATTATAAAAAAAAAGTTTACCCGAAATAACAGATTTGGAAAGCTTTTTTTTAGTCGGCATAAAGTAAATAAAATAGATAAGAAAAAAAAGAGCATCTTTTGTATGTTTGAAGGGATACGAAAATATTGACTTTCATTAGTTAAATTTTCATTTTGATTTGTTTTAAGTTTCTTTTTTTGATTTGTTACAATTTTCTTGCGGAAAGCCCATCAAAGAATCTATCCTCTATAGATTGCTAAAAAAAGTTGTTTAAGAATATCTGAGAAACTGCTGTTTATTTGTGATTAGAAATTGCTAAGAGATACTATAGTGTTATAAGCACTATGTAATAAGTGTCACGATTTAAAGGGTGTCCAAGGTCAAAAAAGGACTTGGAACTAAAATTGATTTCAAAGAGCACTTAGAAAGATGTTTGTCTTGTCTTCTTGTAATAGTTCATTTCATTCAACAGAAAAGAAAAAGAAAAAGGGCAGAGTTTATGACCCCAAAATCAACAATCAACAAACAACGGAAGAAAATCAACAAAGAACTGCCATAACAGAGTACTTCTGATATGTTCTCATTAAAAATAAAAGAGTACTTCTGATATAGAAGTCTCTTTTCTCTTATTATTATTCCACAATGTGCCCACCGTCGAATCTCTGTCAATGGTTCACTATCTCCTCAACCGGTGTCTCTGTAGATTCTTCAAGGCTACAAACAATGGTCGTTCAATGGTGTCTATAATAAGTTATCACTTATCTTTCTCTCCCGGATGAGTGAACTTGAAGATTCTTTAAAGCCATGAGAGCAAATTATACATGTATAAAATATAAAATATAACATTTTAGAAGAAGAAGCTTTGAGCAGTGAGTATTACTTGATTCCCTCCTCCAATGTCAACTTGTGTCATACGTTTAGCTACTTGGTTTGGAATAAAAAGTAATAGTTTAAACTATGTTTGTTACATTGTCTTCGCTAAAAAAAATTAAATTGTTATAATGTTTAAAAGTGGTTTGAACTTTAAACTTTAAACTAAAAAAAATGTAAAACTTTCATATATTATATTGTAAAGTATAAATATATTACAGTATATAATTTAAACTCTAAAATTAAATCTTTTATACAAATTTTAAAATTGAATATTTTTCTTAAACATCTTACCATATTTTTATTTAAACTATTGGTTCAAGCTTACCTTTAAAACAACCTACATCAACATCAATGACCCAACCATACGGTCCAGGCTTTGGCCTTAGTCCATGCCACAAACCCCCCAGGCCTCACAAGACACAAAGCTCCTTCCCAGTAGGTCGTTTTTTTTTTTTTTCCTTGTGGCTAGATCCTTCCCACTAGGCTTACAATATAGCATCTGACAATGTCTCCCTCAAGGTCAATTTTTGTACCTGTCAAGCAATCTAACATCTTAACCCTCTCTCTCTATCACAGGTGTATTTAAACTCGTTTTTTATAGACATAAATATTCATAAATTTAGTCCTTTGTTAAACTATATATACGAAAAGGCTAGCTCTTCCACTCTCGGGTCACCAAATTGCCAAATAAAAACTCATTTTAGTTAGGTTGCATTTTGTTTGACAAATGCATGTGGGATGAAAGGACATATTTATATTTGTTTATCACATAATGCCTCTTGTTTTTTCAATCCAATAATTTATAACCAAGCCAGACCCCATTTCATGCCTCCAACTCGGTAATTTCCTTCCCAAAAACTTCCGCCTCCCCCACCAATGATTCTATTTTATAATATATATCAAGGGCCCGTCACACAGGACAGGGAAAGGGCAGGCAGAGAGATAGAGGGAGAGAAAGACAGAGAAAGAAAACAAAAAGAAATGGGAAAGAAAACTTGAGAAGTCAAAAGTCATAATGGGCAAGTTTCTGTTTTCAAGTTTTCACTTTGTCAGACTCGCAAGAATAGCTAAGCCTAAGGCAGAGGAGAAAAGAGTTTCTTTTTCTTTTTTCCTTCTATTTTTTCCCTCTCACACCTCACAAATAAAAGAGGGAAAGAAAAGAAAAAGAGAAAGATTCATTTTTTTTATGCGCTCTGTTCATTTTTTTGTTTTTGGGTGTCCTATTGCACACGCAAATTTTAATAGTTTGTTTTTGGGGTGATGGATTTAGCATCATCATTCATCATCACCACCATGGACTTAGAAAGGGTCCAACAACAGCCACTACCAGCCGCCCACAAGCAAAGTAAACGCTTTTGAAAAAACAATTCATTAATATTTGTCATTTCATTTCATTTCCTCCTCAACAACATCACTTCCCCATTTATCCCTTCTCTCTCTCTCTCCTCTCTTTCTCTCTCTCCCTATCTATCTTCTTTTGGTCAATGGGTGTTCACTGTGATCCTTTCACAACCCAATAAACCTCCCCTCACAAAAAACGGATTACACATGTCGTTGTCGTCTTCGGTGATGATTCAACTTGTATAATCCGATGCCTGGCCCTGATCATGAAAACGACGATGATTAGCCTTTGCCAGCCCACTTCCCCACCTTTTCTTCTCTCTTCTTTCGCCTCTGTTTCTTCTTCTTCTTCTTCTTCTTTATCTTCATCATCTCCTTAGCCCATGTCTTGCTTCTCTGTCCTCAATTCTCCAATGAAAGATGACAAAAAGATGGTCACGGAACGTGCTGGTCTTCTTCTTCTTCCTCTTGCTCTTCTTCTTTCTCGTCAACTCTTCTTCTTATTGGTCCTTGTCCTCTCTCTGATGCCGACTTATCTTCACTGCTTTGCCCAGAGCGCCTGCAGCCAATTCGACAGAGATTCTCTGCTTTCCTTCTATAACAACGTCACTTCTTCTTCTTCTTCTCCGCTAAACTGGTCTGTTTCAACTGATTGCTGTAGCTGGGACGGAATTCTGTGCGAGGCCGTCGTTAATGGCGAAGACCGAGTGACCCGTCTAGAGCTTCCTTCGAAAGGACTCAAAGGCGTAATCTCTCAGAACCTCACCAACCTTACCTACCTTACTCACCTCAATCTCTCCCGAAACTCCCTCTCCGGTTCTCTCCCGTCCGAATTCTTCTCCTCTCTCAATAACCTTGAAGTCCTCGACCTGAGCAGTAACAAATTCCATGGCAGATTATCATCGTCTTCTTCCGTTTCTGACGAGTTTCAGACGGTCGATTTGTCGAGCAATCTCTTCGAGGGAGAATTCCTGTCCTCGTTGTTCGAGCCCTCGGTGGCTTCTGGGTCTCTCACCAGCTTCAATGTCAGCAACAACAGCTTTTCGGGTTTAATCCCAATCTCTGCTTTCTGTACAGGTACTGGCGCTAATTCTTCGCAGCTCAGATTCTTGGACTTCTCCTACAACGAATTCGTCGGCGAAATTCCACCGGAAATCAGAAGCTGTTCGAAGCTTGGGGCGCTCCGTGCTGGCTTCAACAATCTCACTGGACCGATCCCCGACGAATTATACGACGTCGTGTCGCTGGAACAGATCTCTCTGCCTCTGAATTGCCTCTACGGACCAATCGGAGACGGCATCGTACGGCTGACCAAGCTCCAGGTTCTCGAGCTCTATTCCAACCAGCTCAACGGTTCAATTCCCGAGGAAATTGGGAAGCTCGTGAGTTTGGAGACATTGCTTCTTCATATCAATAACTTTACCGGGTTTATGCCTTCGTCTCTGATGAAGTGCACCAATTTGTCAACGCTGAATCTGCGGGTCAACTCTCTGGTCGGCGATCTTGCTGGGTTTGATTTCTCTGGGCTTCAAAGGCTTGCCACTTTAGACCTCGGAAACAACAATTTCACAGGTGAGATACCTTTAAGCCTTTACGCTTGTAAGTCGTTGACAGCAGTTAGACTCGCCGCAAATCAGCTAACAGGTCAGGTTGCGCCTGAGATACTTGCTTTGAAATCACTCTCTTTTCTCTCAATCTCCAACAATAGCCTTACGAACATTACTGGGGCATTTAAGATTCTGAAGAACATTGAGAATTTGACCACTTTGACTCTGTCCAGAAACTTCATGTATGAAGCCATGCCTGAGGATGAGAATATTCTAGACCCTGATGGGTTCCAAAATCTTCAAGTTCTCGCTGTGGGTGGTTGCTTATTATCTGGTCAGATACCCATTTGGCTTGCCAAGCTTAAGAAGCTTCAGGTCTTGGATTTATCTATGAACCAAATAACTGGGACTATTCCTGGCTGGCTTGGTAGTCTTCCGAGCTTGTTCTACTTGGACTTGAATACTAATCTCATTTCTGGAGGATTTCCCGAGGAGCTTTGTGGGCTTTCAGCTTTGACATCAGGAGTGTCTGAATTAGTGAACGAGAGTTATTTGGAGTTGCCTGTGTTTGTCATGCCCAACAATGCTACAAATCAGCAGTATAATCAGCTCTCCAATCTTCCACCTGCCATATACTTGAGTAACAACAACCTCAGTGGGGATATACCAGTGGAGATTGGCCAATTGAAGTTTCTCCATGTGCTAGAACTCAACAACAACAGCTTCTCGGGCAGCATACCGGATCAATTCTCTAACCTCACTAACTTGGAGAGATTGGACTTGTCCAGAAACCACCTAACCGGAGAAATCCCTTCTTCTCTGAAAGGCCTGCACTTCTTGTCTTATTTCAGTGTGGCATACAATGATCTCCAAGGGCCGGTGCCATCTGGAGGTCAGTTTGATACTTTTCCTAGCTCCAGCTTTGATGGAAACCCGGGATTGTGTGGTCCTCCAGCTGTGCAACGGTCTTGCTCCCAACCGCCACCTCCAACACACCAAAAAAAGTCAAACAAGAAGCTTCTCATCAGCGTCGTTGTTGGCACCTGTTTCGGCGCGGGGTTCATTTTCACCATGCTGTTAGTACTGTGGATATTATCCACAAGAAGAATTCTTCCGAGAGGTGATAGCGACAATATTGACTTTGACACGATTTCTAGCAACTCGAATGTCCCGGTTGCTCCTGAGATTGACAAGGATGCCAGCGTAGTCATATTGTTCCCAAATAATACCAATGACATCAAAGATCTTAGTCTTCCTGAAATCTTGAAGGCGACAGATGACTTCAACCAGGCAAACATCATTGGCTGTGGTGGTTTTGGTTTGGTCTACAAGGCTACTTTAACAAACGGGACCAAGCTAGCTATTAAGAAGCTCTCAGGAGACTTGGGGCTCATGGAAAGGGAATTCAAAGCAGAAGTTGAAGCTCTTTCTACGGCTCAACATGAGAACCTGGTTTCTCTTCAAGGCTATTGTGTGCATGATGGATGCCGGTTACTCATATATTCCTATATGGAAAAAGGAAGCCTGGATTTTTGGTTGCACGAGAAGCCTGACGGTCCATCACAACTAGACTGGCCAACTCGGCTGAAGATATTGCAAGGAGCAAGCCTGGGATTGGCTTACATGCATCAAATATGCGATCCGCACATAGTTCATCGTGACATCAAGTCTAGCAACATCCTGCTCAATGATAAGTTCGAAGCCCATGTGGCGGATTTCGGATTGTCCCGGCTGATTCTGCCTTACCAGACTCATGTCACAACAGAGCTTGTCGGGACCCTGGGTTATATCCCTCCGGAATACGGTCAAGCATGGGTGGCCACTTTGAGAGGAGACATGTACAGTTTCGGGGTTGTGATGCTAGAGCTGCTCACTGGGAAGAGACCTGTGGAGGTGTTCAAGCCAAGGGTGTCAAGAGAATTGGTTGTCTGGGTTCAGCAGATGAGGAACGAAGGAAAGCAAGACGAAGTTTTCGACCCTCTCTTGAGAGGGAAGGGCTTCGATGAAGAGATGATTCAGGTGCTTGATGTGGCCTGTATGTGTGTCAACCAGAATCCCTTCAAGAGACCAACCATAAAGGATGTTGTGGACTGGCTGAAAAATGTTGGCACAAGCCGTCAGCACCAAAATATGGATCAGTGATGAAAAGAAATTCTATTTTTCACCTCATCCTGAGGACACATGTGTATACTACTTTTGCACAGAAAATATCTGGTTTTACTAGTGCAGATCATAACTATACCTGTATGTTTTATATTATACTGTTCTTGAGCTTCTTTGAAGAAACCTTAATCTGCGGGTGTTTTGCTTAGTAAGTACTCGGCAATATACTTACTTTATTTTTTCTAATAAAGTGTGATGAGAGAGTAATCACCAATTCATAAAAAAGGTATTTTCTCTAACCGTGACTTTCAAATGTACAAACTCTTCATGTTGTATCTGAATTTTGATCTTTTGAACTCATACAACAGAGTTATCATTTTTTCTTTCCATATATTCCTTTTCTCGTTGGCAAATTCTCAGACATTTGGAGAGCAAAGCAGAAATGAAAAAATAAAATAAAAAAAGGTTATGCTGTGTTATTATCAGAAGCTTTCCAAACAAACTTCTTTACCACTATTAATTGACGGTTTCTACTAATAACTCTTAGACCATCCCTTTTGGACAATTAATTAAAAAAAAAAAAAACTTCATTTTAAGAACTCAAAAGTGTAGTAGTAAATAGATGGCTCACCACATAATAAATGGGTGAGCTGGTTTGCGGTTTGTTTTCTTTTGGCGCCTGAGGTTGAGGGTTCGTTTGCGTACCATAACTGTGGTATGTACATAAAAGTGAAGATAATTTGATTTGACTTTTGATTAAAAATCAAAAGGACAAAACCACCCTCAATAAATAAACAATAAATAAAAAAAACAGAAAAGGCGAAGAAAGAAGAAATGAGGAGGAAAAGGAAGAGGTGAAGCAACGGAGCTGACGGCGTTACTTTGCGTGGCTTGGGGGGCGACTCTCCTTTATGGAGAGATGGTCGCCTATTGGCTGCCCTCTCTCTGGGCTTGTTCGTGGCCTCATCTTCTTCGCTCCAATTCCACGGTAATTCGTTTATTAATTTCCGTTTATATATTAAAAGTTGAAATTCTTTTTTTTGGCTGAGATATGTTAATATGGGATGTGGGTTTTACAATTTTTAGACGCTTAAACTGGAATTTTTTTAAAAAATTATTTATTCTAAAGCAAATCAGTAAGGGCAATTGAAGTGTGGGATTTGAGATAATTTGGTTGTCGGAGATCTGAAACGGGCAAATTCAGCAAGCGTTTGTCGTAATGTAAAAAAGGAAATTAGAAAAAGATCTGCATTTCCTTTTTAATTTAACTTTATGTGCTCTTTTGTTTTCTTTTTATTGTTTTTCTTTAGTGCCCATATATTGTTGCAACTTTTTGGTTGGTGCTATCCACGTATATATCAAGTCTTGCTCAATTTTTCGGTCTTTATGATTATATATATATATAGACACACATATCTTTCTAGGATCGATATTTACACCTTCCATTGTGTGCTGTTGTTGACTCATGTGGACTGGTTTTCCTACAGATACTTTTGAATCAAACAGTTAAGAATTTTTGGGCCCTCAAATCACCGTTAGATGGACCTGTCCACTCGGATATACAAACGTAATTAGAATTAAATGAAGGAAAATAAAGCGAAAATAAAGAACACGTCAAATTTATAGTGGTTCACTCTGTTAATGAAGAGCTACGTCCACTGTAGTTCACTATCTGGTATTATGTGTACAAATTGTAGTATTACAAGGAAACCAGGACGAAAAATAAACAGGCAGAGTGTCTTTTTCTATATATCTTTCTGTATATCCTTCGAAGCCACCTCTCCGCTATATATAAACTATGGAGTTGAAACGTGGTCTTTAACCGTCAGATGGAGTGGAGTAGTGCTTCGCAGGTAACTGTGATACTGGGATACGTGTCGGTAGATGATTTGCTGCAGAATCCACTAATTCCTCATATTTCGGTCCTGTACTCAACGTGCGTTAAACGTTAAAACGTGCTATCCGTCGAACCGATACGAATGCTCCAGTCGATCGGTTCGTCAAACGATCTGGACGAGCGGTACTCTAAATGAATCGATAGTTGGTTTGGGAAGTCATTTAACTATCGAATCGAATAATCGATTCGATCATGCGACCCGTTTGAGTCGCTCGATCAACATTGTTAGGCCGCCAGGGCCCACGGTCAATTTGGGCCTGTCCGAATTGTACCCCAACAGTTAGCCCCCCACTCCTTAGTCTCATGTCATAGACTACAGGAGTGAAGATCTGATTCTGGAATCGACTGCGCGTGGCTTGGACGTCTCTTCACCTGTGCCAGAATCATGACTTTCCCTTGGGAAATCGCGACAATTAACTACCCGCGACACGTGTCGGCATGCCACTGGCAATTCAATAATGATCACTGCGACGCTGACGTACGTGTCGGATTCGAAAAGGCATCGCCTCGGTTTGAGCGGGAAACCGAAAAGACGCATAACCCCAGCCTTTGGATCAGATCGATCTAAAGCGATCCTAACCGTCCAAACGGTGCTCTAGAGGGTACATAAAGCCTGTCGTTTTCCTGCAACCCATTTCTCTCCTTCAGATTTTCACTCTCTCTTGTGGATTTCTAGGACGATTTTCTTCCGTCTCTCTCAGTTCCTTCAAATCCTTCAGGCAAGATCTCCTCCTTTTTCATCTTTTCTTGTAGTATCCCTTCTACAATCTTTGATATTCTCCCGATTTCGAGCATTTTGATGCTGAATACGCTACGTTTCTCAAGAAAATTAGTAACCGCCAGGGCTGTTTGCCTCCACCGACTGTAAGGTATTCAAGAACTATGTCAAGTTCTTTAAGTTCTAGGGTCCAGCACCTTTTTGATCTTAGAAACCCTAGATTTTCCTTAGCAGTTGTGTTTTATAGAGATGTCGAAATCAATGGCCATTACTTCGAGCTCTGGCAATGGAGATGATCCTTGGTCGAGTAACGACGAAAGGGAAGTTAACGAAATGATTTGTCAGCAAAACCTAATCGAATCGAGCATAAGGACGGCAGGTGCCGAGATCGGCGAAACGTCCAGCTGGACAGAAAGGAATCAACCAACTGGACCCTCCAGAAGAGTCGAGGACGTCGACCCATTCGAAAGGAGAAAGTATGTTTCCCCAACAAAAGGGGTATCATTCTTTACAAAGAATCCAGAGTCTGTCCTCACAGAGTTGGATCTCCATGCGATAAGAACGAAGTATGGGGTCCCGCCTACGATTGAGATTCGACTTCGTTACCCGAGCGAACGGGCTGATACCCAAAACGACGGTTGGTTTTGCGTGTACAGCAAATGGTTCGAGCTAGGTCTTCGACTGCCGATCCCCGAATTTATATTAGAGACCGTGGGTCATTTCGATATCTCCATGACGCAGCTAATGCCGAACGGAGTTCGGCTCCTGATTGCACTGATTGTTTTAATCGAAGAAGCTAAGATAGATTTTGACATATATGATTTTCTTCGATGTTACTATACGAACGTGCATTTTTTGAATGGTTGTACTTCATTTAATAGGCTTCCTAACAAACAAATAATAGTCTTATCTGGTATTAATGAACATATCGTGACGCCATGAATTTGTATCTCTATTCAAATTTCTTAGTTTCACTTGAATTAGTTTTCTTTAATTCTCTCTCTAAAAGAAAGTTTTAAATTTTAACCTTATGACACTAAACACGTGTTCAAGTTTGATAGAAAAATAGACCAAGGATCCTAGCGTTTCTATTACGAACATGTGCCAATGATTCCCGTCTAGTTTATAATGTATAAATTTATGGCAACAATGCTTAAAGACGCGCGAGTATATAGTTACATTATTGCAATCCATATACATATACACATTTGCATGGCTCTAAAGCACTGGTTAAGCTATGCATCTTCAAATTCTATTCTAATTTCTAGCCAAACAAAAAGAAATAAAAAGACAAATATTGATCATAATACTAATAATTTTATATTTGGAAACCGGGTAGCGTTTACTAATATTGTTAATTGTAAATACAGATAGATGGAACAAAATATCCTGGTGATTACGTTAAAATTGCGGTTATTACAGATCCATAGGTAAAGCATATTCATGTGCTTTTCAAAAATATTTTATATGTATATATATATATACATATTCTTCTGAGTTAAAGGTTGTCTTTTTTCAATTCTTTAACATCTCATGGATAAAACATCCCTTAATCTTGCACCGAAATCACTTGCTTTGGAAATGGCTCAATTCTACACTGATTTATTCATGCGCCGAGCATTCCTTGCATCTTTAACGCCGTTCAAGCCTGACGTGATTTTGTATTTAGGTGATTATTTTGACGGAGGCCCTTATATGTTGGACGAAGAGTAAGGACTTTATATCCGGTTTTTAGCTTCTTCATGTTTTCTTGTAATACTGTTGTAAATGAAGTTATTCGATTCTGAATTAGGATTTGGTTTACCCGTGCACTTTATCTGCTGTTTTTTTGTGATAAGGAATGCCCTTAAAATGCATGTTTGATTAGATAGCAGGAATCCTTAGGCCGTCTTAAACACATTTTTGGCCCGGATTCACAAGGAAGGCATAGAGATATAAAAGTTTACTTCCTACCTGGAAACCATGACATTGGCTATGAAAGTATCCACGCTCATAGGCCACAGGTAAATCAGTATGTTGTCTTTAAATGTTCTCCCAATTCCTCGTACTATCCACACTCATTGGCAATTTTCACTATGTTTTCAATGCTATTTTCTTGCTTTACTTTTATGTAGG
Source organism: Artocarpus hirsutus (assembly GCA_946598075.1). Classification (NCBI taxonomy): domain Eukaryota; kingdom Viridiplantae; phylum Streptophyta; class Magnoliopsida; order Rosales; family Moraceae; genus Artocarpus; species Artocarpus hirsutus. The sequence continues at coordinate 37,486 of CAMOHE010054523.1, read as the reverse complement.
TTGGTCATCGGTATGATAAGGAGTTTGGGAAGCGAAGCTATCGTTTTACGGCAGGAAAAGTGGAGTTTATTGCCATTGATGCCCAAACTCTAGATGGTAAAGGAAGCAAGCAACTGTTCATTCTCAGGAAATAAAAAATAATAATAATAAAAAGAAAACTGCATTTACTTCCCATAATGTTTGGTTAGAGAATAGATTTTTTGTGTTAACAGTGACATATCATCTGCAGCGCGTCATCAACAAAAGCTGGCTTCATCACCTCTGGAATTTGTCAAGAATGTCTCCCTGGGTATAGAATCCCGACTTATTCTTGTGTTTAGACACTGTCAAGTTTATCCTTGGGATATTAAAGTAATTCCCTTGTGAATTCCGTGCTGTTTTAGGTGTTCAATCATATCCAAGGGTTTTATTGACCCATATTCCATTGTACCGACAAGATGAGATGTATTATGGCCCTAATCGTAAATCTTCATTCATCAACCAGGTGTCAAATTTTTCTGTTCTTTTTCTTATTTTCTGGTACCTCGTATGATAGTTATTCATGATGTAAGTTGAGTGGCTTTGATTCTAATTGCTCATAGTCCTACAACACTAAAATTTACATGGGTGTGACTCCTCCCCCTCCCTCCTTTTTGGTCCATCGAGTCTCGCGCACGGGTGATGGCGAAATTTCGTATGCCTCTTTTCTCTTGCTTTCTAACCATACATCTGAAAAGTGCATTTCACTTCTTGTTCTAGTATATGATTCTTGTTTTACCGTTGCCTCAAATGTATAGATACCAGAACTACGTTTCTGAGGAGACATCTGACTTCTTACTGGAGTTGATCAAACCTGTAAGTTCTCTCTCTATAATGAATCCATGAATATGTTGCCCTGATACAGACATTGGGCAGAGACTAGAAACAATACAGACCATACTGGCCACACCCTATCTGTAGTGTCGACATGTCATAAAGGGAGCATCAAGAAGTTATTGACGTTTGAGACATTTCATATTGCGCCTATATAGAAGAATCTCTGCGACTTAAAATAAACAATAGTAAGTACTTATTTTCAGGTACTTATCTTATCTGGTCATGATCATGATCGGTGCACCATAACTCACGAGTCAACATACGGGCGCGTAGTGGAGGTAGGGACCCACTTTTCCTGGTATATGTAACTCTTAATGAGAGCATAAACTCATTGTTAAACAATACCCTGCAGCACACTGTAGGGACCATAAGTTGGCAGTGGGGGAACTTGTACCCATCTTTTATGTTGCTGTCTGCTAGTAATTTTGTACTTCCAAACACATCAAGTCCTGATGAAGCAGTATTAACACAGTTGTGCTTTCTTCCTACACAAACTTTCATTTATATATGGCAAATCCCCAAATTAATTTATAAAATTAGTGACACTTGTGCTTGAGTTGATTCGTTCTCAAACTTGTGTTTGTGATGATGTAATCTGTCAGGTACCTTGTTCTATTTATTTTCGACATTCTTGCCCTGCTGCTTTGGCCAACCAGTAACACAAGTTTTTGGCATCAATTGAACGATTTCCTGGGGTATGGAAAACAGCTGCTAAGTGGCCTTTTCAGCGCGAGAAAGGAGAAAAACGAAGATCTAAACTGTGAGTACGAGATGATGTGGGATGCTGAAGGATCAATGCATTTGGTTAAGAAAAAGTAGAACATTCCTATAGTAACACGTTCAAGTGAAACGAATCCAGAAAGGTCTAGTTTTTGTTTTCAGTTCTTACATTTCTGTCCATTTGATTTTTGTGACAAGTATCTTATATGCGTGCCTCTTTCTCTGTGTGTTCTTTTGAAGCAGGGGTAGTGCTGTAATTCGCCCAACGGCCATAAAAAATATATCCCAAGAGTCGGATGTCTCTTTGAGCGTGGACAATAATGCAGATATTGGGTCGGATCATATGACGAAATTACCACCAAGGGCCAGCAAATCATGGAGAAAGATTGTGATCCAGAGATTGTTGCGCACATTCCTAATGCTTTCCATCATTGCTGCGGTGAATGTACCTCTCTACATGATTTTACTTTTCAAGGACTGGATTGACCAATGATACTAGAGTTGAAGATTATGATTTTGTTGCTTCAACCGTGTTTTCTTTACCTTAGATTTAGAGAAATATCCTACTGAATTCATCTGTTAGGAAGTAAAATCAGGAGAATTTGATAACAGTGATCTTGCATTTTCCTACAGTAACTGAAAGCAAATCTTTTCCCACCTTGGTGAAAAAAAAAATGTAAAAGTGAACTGCATATACGTTCTCTCAAAGTTTTATGACAAGCACACGAAATTTTGAGAGTTGATTTTGTTGGAAGAAGTTTATTCCAGTGAATAACATGTAGATTCCCACATTCTGTGGTGCCAAGTGCTGTCCGACAGTGTACAGTTAGGGAGGAACTAAAATTGCTTATAGTTAAAGACGATGAATATCATCAATGCTTAATGCATAGGAAAAGAGAGCAACTTTGTAGTTGAGATGGAAAAAAAATCTATGCTTTAAAGCGCGTTATAGAGCTGCTTCTTCAAGACGGTATTCGCCCCCGTCACTCTAGTGAGTGGTTAAGAAGAGTAAAGCACATGTCTGTAAGATAAAATGAATAGGTTGTTTGGAAACACAATTCAAACTATAAAGTTATAGTTTAAACCGTTTTTGTTATGGTGTTTTATTTTACAAAATTTAAATTTCAAACCAAATTTGGTTCAAACTCTTAGTTTGAACTACATTCTCAAACGAACTATAAATATATCTATCTGCCTGGCATCTGTGTTATGCACCGGTGGAAAAAGACCCTAAATACCCTTGAAATGTAACATTGTTAAAAATCTATGTTTTACATAAATAGAGCATGGGAATGTTATATAGGAATCTACTTTAGAGCATTGGAATCGATGTTCTGAAGAATTAGTTTCATTTCAATCACTAAAAGCAGATCACTTGAAATTAGACTATTTACTTGAGCTACTAGTTCATGCTAAATATTCTTCTCTAATCCTCTGAAAATTTCAAAATATTGGTTCTCTAACCCATAGAAACGGCACAAAGAAACTATTCCTTCTATATAGTTTTCTACTAAACACAACAATGCCTTTCATTCTCATAATCTAGTTTTCATGCAAAAGAGAGTGATAAAGAAAAAAGAAAAGAATAGTAACAAGATCTACTTAGGTTATTGACTGAAAAAATAGATCTTGGAAAAAAGAATCTGCAAAGAAAGATTTATGAATATGAAAAAAAAAAAAGTTCCTAATACAAAACCATCTAAACCATCTAAATATGAAAATGAAAAAATAATAATAATCCTTCGCAATACAAAACCATGTGTGATTAGCAGTGTGGATAACGCAAACCATCACATAAAATAGTTTCTTCAAACTTCATGATAACATTTTTTATTATTCAAATTCCAAGATGGACAGTCAGCAAATAGCATTATTGGAGACGTGATACATGGCCAACATTAAAATATTATCTTATTACAAAACACAAAGTCGCGGTTACTCTACGCGTTTTAGCCCAGTAGCAGTCCCCACATTTTCTAAGGGGGTGATAATAAACATTTCCTCTTTGCAACCCCAAAGAAAACAAGTGGAAAAAGAAACATAGGAAAAAAAAGAAAACAAATATTATACATGACGATTATATCCCATAATATAATATAGCAGCAAATTCCCATATCAAAGCTACAAAGATCCCTCCATTATCGGCCCCACCATTCGTTGTCCATGCTTTTGACGTCCTGGTTGGTGAAAAAGTAAGAGAATTTGCGTTCAATAATTCTCTTCTGAGTGAGCCACTCAAAAACCCAACTGGCTTGTCTCCAATCAGGTAAAAAGAGAAAGGAAGAGTAACAGCAGCCCCAGAAGAAAGAAAACGCGAAAGGGAACTTCATCGAAACCAATTGAACCAGCTCGGTCAGAAAACGGAGTACTCAACAACGTTTAATTACCACATACATATAATTTATAGGATGAGAGAATAAAGAGAGGACATTTTTTTATGTAGGTTGAAGAAGATGACTGAGTGATCTAGTCATCTCCTTGAATGTACCAGCAAAGAAGCATGGTGGCGCACCGGCGGAGAATGTAAACACGAGCGCGTTGCTCTTTTACCAAAGCGGCACACCTTCTTGAGAACTTCCTTCCCTTTGAAGGGCAAGGCTTGGCTCTACATGACTTGTTGCATTGCTGAATCACAACGTCCATGGTTAAAAATGGATGGAAAAAAAAATTGTAGCTAGTCACAACAATAAAGCTGGGAATAGCCAAAAAAGAGAGCCTTGAAGAGGCCTGAGAGTTAGATGAGGTTAAAGGGTGTATATATATAAAATCTCAATCTCAAAGGTGCAATATTAAGATAAAAATAATAAGAATTCAAGTTGACTGAGTTTTGAAGGGAGGGGGTGAACATGGCCAAGGTTCGGAAACTGAGGGATTTGCAGCCTCAGTTTAGCATAGTTTTCAATGAAGTAAATTAGGGGGAGTGAACGTGTGGGGTTTTGGAAGTCATAATTAATGTTATTATAATATAATTAGTTTTGATCCTTGTACCAAGGTTTAATTAAACTATAGCTAGTGAAATATTAGTAATTTTTTTTTTAAATATGTCAAAGAGTTTGGAGGAGAGATGGATTAGAAAAGGGGCAAAGGTGTGCATGAAAAGAGGAGAGCTGTTTAATCAAGACAAGGCAGTGGATTTGGTTTATGGGAACAGGCTCCCGGCAATCTGACCTCAGTTTTGAGGTGGACCGTTGATTTGGTTGGATTCTATCAGAACTCAACACAAACCCCAACGGAAAACTGCTCACTTAAAGAGAATCCTGCTACATTTTTTAAATTTTGGGTGTGTATTTTTTAAGCCCTCTTATTTCATTGGTTTGTTTAGCTTGATATGAAGAAGAAAAAATTCTATGCCAACTGTGTTATGTAAGGAAATCTCATGTAACATGATCTTAAAATTGCATATCCAGTCTACACTAGAGTAAGTGCTGTCAACATTTGCATCCTTCTTTGTATATAACGTTATCACTAGAGAATATGCCTCTTTAGTTTAATAAGATTAGCCAGCTATAATTGAGATTTTCTTTTACATTGTCCTGAGAATCTTGACTTGAAAGTAACACTGTTCATTTAAACAATATTTGATGTTGAGAAAGTGGATTTTAATTATTGCCCCGACGCTAAGCATGCGAATGATTTTCGGTAAGGGTATTTTGGAATTTTCACTCGTGTGCTTTTGGTTACCCTAATTATACTTGTGTTATGGGGCTCTCGATTTTGGGATTGGAGAGGTTAAAGAAAACATTAAAATCTAAAAGAGTTGTATACTTGTGTTATGGGGCTCTCGATTTTGGGATTGGAGAGGTTAAAGAAAACATTAAAATCTAAAAGAGTTGTGAGGTATGTGTGATTTTTCTTATAATCGTTTTTTTTATATAATGAAATTATGTAGCTGAAAATAGATGAGATTCTTAGAATTTAAATGACCGAATTATTTTAAAATTTGTACATACCTATTGGTTTGTAACCTTTGATTTTAACTTTGATTTTATTATTACTCTTGATAATAAAAAATTAGGACGTCAAATTTTTAACTAATAATCTTTATCTAGATTTGGGGCTAAAGAGTCAATACATAACCATATTCTGCTGAGAACTAAGGACAATAGAATACAGCTCCTTATTTAGTAACATTTTTACTTGAATAACAAATCACATATTCAATTAAACTACAGTTTGCTTCAAGTCAAAAGAATAATTTGTCCTGTTAAATAACTACTTGGTGGGCTTAAGTCACCAATTGCAGAATGTGATCTTTTACTAAAAAAAAAAAAAAGGAAATCTTTTTCTGATATGATATAAAATAGACAGGGAGAATGCCCCAATATTTAAGCTAAAGATGGCTTTCACATTCAAAGAACCCAAAACATTCAAATCTAAACAAATCCTGGGATAATTTGGTGAAGCAAAAACTGGAAGTTTTACCTCAGATTTGATATCAGAATCTATATCCTTTACAAATATTTGGTCAATGCAGACAAAACGCAATCTCCATAGATATGGTTGTTGCTCAACCAATACATACACACAAAAAAGAACCAAACTAAACATTTATAAACGATAATCACACTTAACTAAACATATACTTAAATATATATATATATATATATATATACACACACACACACACACACACATACGTACACACTTCTTATTCCCCATTATTTCTACACTCCAGCTTCAATCAAGGAACTAGAACTACTCCATTTATATTTTTTTTCCTAATTGATATTTTGTTTGTTTTCTTTCTGAGTAAGGTAGATAAGCTTTGGAGTTTGGAGGATTAGATGCTTGGTCTAATCAGAAGATAACACGTAGAACAAAGTAGAATATGACGATCTTCAAATCACTTAGAGAAACCAAGTTTATATGCAGTATTGGACTATTGGATGTACATATTCATAGTAATAAGTTTTTTTTTTTTTTTTTTTTTTTGTAATATATGTCATGGTCGGTTGGTCGAAATAGTTAAGCTGTATTTACCTGCAGGATGATTAATTTATCAAATCCCAAGTGTGTTGACCAATTGTAATATCTTACCCGAAGCAAGTCGGGACAAAAGAGAAGTAATTAAAGAATATAACTTATTATAGGGTACAACTATACAATATATTGTTATTATATTGTTAAGAATTAACTTCTATATTAAAGTAGCAATAAAATTGCAAAACAAAAGCAAACAAGTACATGAAATTTATAGTATTTGATCTCAATGTGAGAATTATGTTCACTTTTAACTATTATAAAATATTTATTATGGTGGAAAGGTTTATAAGACAAAATTAAACACTTTATAAGTTTATGTGTTTTTTAACCTCTTTACTGTAGTCTAGTGAAAGCATCTTTCATTAAAAAAAACAAGGATTACTAAAATTACGAGGTTGAAATCTTTAAACTACCCTCAACAAAATTTAGCTATCGAGGGCCGTCTTAGACTCCCTGGAAGCGAGGCTCCGCACCCCTTCCAACCCCCACCTACTTTGTATATGTTAGAACAATAATTAAGCTCTTATCATTCAACATATATTCTATGTACTTATAACACAAAATTTTCTAATATTATAACATACTCGAACACATGCATAGACGCAAGGACTAGGTAATGAATCTTTGAAAATCATAATTCGGAAGAAAAATGAGATAAGACAACAAAAAAATTTACCCTAGTTCCGACAAAGATGGAGGAATTAATGAAAAACAAAGTTTGGACAGTTCATTCAAGGAACATGCCTTGTACTGAAGTGACAAGGTTTTTTCTAGGAATGTTAATCTCATCCGCATGCATTGTACAACCTAAAGTATAGTTCAAGTTAGCTTCTACTACAGCTTGCAAAATCTTGTACGATCTGTACATTTAGAAACTTGATACCTAAGCACATTAATTCCTAATTAATTCCTGCATATTGGGCTTTTCAATAATTTAGAACACTTTTCTTTTTTCTTTTTTCACTTTCTAGAGCATGGAAGTTTGGTACACAATTACATACGTGTCAAGGAAGATAACCATAGAGACAATACTGAAGAATAATAATATTTTTGACATTAAAAAGTCTAAAAATCTAAAATGGTGTTCTATTTTTATGTTCCACTCTATAATTTCATTCCGATTAATATATTCACTTCTTGTAGTAAGTTTCAACTTTTAAGATTTGAAGCCATTTTTATTTTTTAAATAATTAAGACATAGTAGTTTCATAATTATCAAATGTAAAAGTCAACAAATCAACAAATAAGTAGCAAATTTTAAAAAATTTCGACACATATTGTATTAAGTGTCTCACAAAGTTCGATTCTTGTTTTCAATCCATGACCAACAACAGCTTATAAGTTTCTTTTCTAACTTCCGAAACTGTTTGATAGTGGTTTCAGTCCATGTATAATTTAAAAAAATCTTAAAGCGGCTATGCTATATTTATCAAATCTAATTTGGTACTATGTAGCATATACCAAATATATTGAGTGTGTTATTGTACTAAAATACTAAAATTTTAGCTGTAGATCTAAATTAAAAAAAAAAAAAAATTGGTATTGCATTGGAACTCCAAAGAGGAAACAGTAGGTGCAGCTACTCAGGAAACGGTACACGCTTTACTATTTTTTTCCCCCTTCTGAAGTAAAGAAATCCCACTTTCAAGTTTCGAATAGCTTGACTACTCGCGAGTTGCTAGATTTTTTTAACTTTGTTGATAACTAGTAGAATTTAAATACTCCATTACTGGTTCTCTGCATGTAGACAATAACTTTATTTATTTATTTATTTATTTTTTTAAAGGTTAGACTGTAACTTTATCTGAGAAAAGTATACTTAATTTCTCATGAACCAGAACCCACATCGTTTTATTCCATAGAAAAGTGGAAGGTACATGAGTTGCTGCTATTTTATAATCTCTACGTTTCCTGTTTAGGCTATTTGTATATATTTCTCTCAAACTCAGGCGTCCAACTTCAATGTTAGAGCCTTTAATTTAAAAAAAAAAAAAGTGAATATCCTCCGACGAATTTTCATAAATGTCATATATATTCATATATGGTATAATTTAATATATAATATGAATAATAATATGATACAAACCTTCTATAAACATTACGTAAATAAATACAAGCATTCCCTAATTTTCTCATTTCCCCTCGTAGAAAACAGAAGAGTCTCAGAAGTTGATACATTGAAGCCCAATTTCAGTAAATTGGATCTCGTGTCTGACCCAATAATTCTTGTTATGGGCCCAGGATCGGAGATGCTTTTCACCGTTTTCTTTGAAACGCTCAAGCAGCTAAGCCCAATAATAGCCCAAAAGAAAGACGTTACTCAACATGTCTCAGAGGCTTTTGGAGGAACCTCACGTTCATCTTACAAGGTCCCAAAACAAAATTAAAAAAAGCAAGCACATCAATACCAAACTTGTTACGTTCAACTTACCAATTTTAAACTTAAAAAAAATTGTTCATTTTTATCTTTCCTTATTAGTTCTAATGACACTTAAATTTGTTGTTGTTCAGGCTTGAGTCTTCTTGTGTGGTCTTGTTTGCGTTTACAATGAGTGACATATTTCCTTTTCTAAATGCAATTTTCCTAAAAATAAAAAATAAAGAATTAGTTAGGGATTAGTGAGAGATAAATGTAACTTACGTGACTATTGATTAATTAATGCCAGAGCCACCAACCTTCAAAAACTTCCAAATCCACGGGGCATAAAGCAAAAGTGCAAAACCCAATTGCTTTTTTCTCTTTATTTTCACTCGTAAAAATAACCCACCAAACTGGTTTGAGTTTTTTTCTCTCTTTATTTTCCTTGCATGGTTCTTAGGAGTTTTTGTGGGTGCATCTACATTTTTGCCCGCAAGAGCTGGGACCTCGAGATTTCCAAAACGTGCTGGGTATTTAGACGAGACATTACACTATAACATATAACATATGAATGTATTATATTATCATATATTTTTATTTTACTTTGTAACATATTTTGTATTTTTTGTTGTTGAAAATTTTGCTCGTCTAGTAGTGTTTTTAAAATTAGTAAAAATTGATTTGTCTTGAAAAATATAAATTTTTAAAATTATGTTAAGAGTGTTTTTAAAATTTTTACCTTAAAAACATGAAAAGGCATTTTTAAAAACTCCAAAAATAATACCAGGGTTCACTCTTTTAAACGCCGTTTGGTTGTTGAAACCGCCAAATGTTGTTCCCCACATACCTGTTTTATGTATATTAATGTTAGGTTGTAATAACTTTTTTTTTTTTTTT
>CAMOHE010054523.1:0-27652 GCA_946598075.1 Artocarpus hirsutus | reverse complement strand
TAGGTGCAGCTACTCAGGAAACGGTACACGCTTTACTATTTTTTTCCCCCTTCTGAAGTAAAGAAATCCCACTTTCAAGTTTCGAATAGCTTGACTACTCGCGAGTTGCTAGATTTTTTTAACTTTGTTGATAACTAGTAGAATTTAAATACTCCATTACTGGTTCTCTGCATGTAGACAATAACTTTATTTATTTATTTATTTATTTTTTTAAAGGTTAGACTGTAACTTTATCTGAGAAAAGTATACTTAATTTCTCATGAACCAGAACCCACATGGTTTTATTCCATAGAAAAGTGGAAGGTACATGAGTTGCTGCTATTTTATAATCTCTACGTTTCTTGTTTAGGCTATTTGTATATATTTCTCTCAAACTCAGGCGTCCAACTTCAATGTTAGAGCCTTTAATTTAAAAAAAAAAAAAAAGTGAATATCCTCAACGAATTTTCACAAATGTCATATATATATATATATATATTCATGTATGATATAATTTAATATAAAATATAAATAATAATATGATATAAACCTTCTATAAACATTATGTAAATAAATCCAACTTTTGAAAACATACCATAATTTTCTCATTTCCCCTCCCCTGGCAGAAAGCAGAAGAGTCTCAGAAGTTGACACATTGAAGCCCATTTTCAGAAAATTGGATCTAGTGTCTGACCCAATAATAAGTGTTATGGGCCCAGCATAGAAGATGCTTTCCATAGTCGGCTTTGAAACGCTCAAGCAGATAAGCCCAATAATAGCCCAAAAGAAAGACGTTACTCAACATGTCTGAGAGTTTTTTGGAGAAACCTCACGTTCATCTTACAAGGTCCCAAAACAAAATTAAAAAAAGCAAGCACATCAATACCAAACTTGTTACGTTCAACTTACCAATTTTAAACTTAAAAAAAGTTGTTTCACTCGTAAAAATAACCCACCAAACTGGTTTGAGTTTTTTTTCTCTCTTTATTTTCCTTGTATGGTTCTTAGGAGTTTTTGTGGGTGCATCTACATTTTTGCCCGCAAGAGCTGGGACCTCGAGATTTCCAAAACATGTTGGGTATTTAGACGAGACGTTACACTATAACATATAACATATGAAAGTATTACATTATCATATATTTTTATTTTACTTTGTAACATATTTTGTATTTTTTGTTGTTGAAAATTTTGCTCGTTTGATAGTGTTTTTAAAATTAGTAAAAATTGATTTGTCTTGAATAATGTGAATTTTTAGAATTACGTTGAAAGTGTTTTTAAAATTTTTACCTTAGTGAAAAAGCATTTTTAAAAACTCCAAAAACAATACCAGGTTCACTCTTCTAAACACCGTTTGGTTGTTGAAACCGCCAAATGTTGTTCCCCACATACCTGTTTTATGTATATCAATGTTAGGTTGTAATAACTTTTTTTTTTTTTTTCCTTTTGCTTTCAAAAGTTTTGGAGGGGGGGACCGTTAAGTTAGCTAGAAGGGCAAGCACAGAAGTTTTGAAAGGTAGTTAGGCCTGCGGGTTCTTCTAATTCTCCAGTTCTCTTACTCCCACATTCAAGGAAAACATGACAACAACAACAAGAATAATAATAATATTCATCAGTCAAGAAAAAGAAACCGTTGGAAAATGGCGCGACCCAGATCAAGAAAGTTAAGATGCAACTCTTCACCTGGTATATAGTAGAGTAGTAATAGTGCAAGTGCCAACAAACGGTCAGGGTCAGCTACGAAATGATCGCAATTTAGACATGCTCATATCATATCATTGTATCTTTTAATTTCCATTTTTCTTCACTCACCATCCTCAGCTTCCTTGAAATACGGATCCCGAACCGCCATCATCAGAGGAGATAGAAGAGGAGTTGGCTCATCTCTGATCACTTCTGAATTTTCCTATTCTTGGATTACTCTTCCATACCTTCCAAAGACTTCCATTATAAGTAATGTCCAATGTTTGCATATCTACTTCTGTTTTTAGTTACTTATTACAAGCTTAAGTCTACATAATGGTTTTTCATTTGTTATCTGAGTGTCATTAGTACTAGGACTAACTGGATTGAATCTAGTTAACGTCTTAAGGCACTTTTGGGAAAGACCACTCGCATAATTGTGTGAGATGGTGCGTTTGAGTTTCAAAGTAAATGCCTGATGTTCATGACAAATATTTAATCGGATCGAAGTATAGGTTTGATTTGAAGACTAAATCATGGCCGAGGATCTGGAGAAGCCATTGCTGGATCCTGAGAATTTCAATCGGGAAGGGATCGATGTGGTATGTATTTTATAACTATGTTGCTACCATGATCTTTTTTTTTCAAATTTTAGGCCCTCACAACAAGGTCTGCGCATAATGATGCAACAGGAACGGTTGCCCTTGGAAGAAGTTTTTGAACAATTAAGAACATCAAAGGAAGGACTTTCATCCGAAGATGCTGAAGCAAGATTGATGATTTTTGGCCCCAACAAGCTTGAAGAGAAGCCAGTGAGTACCGAAACTACAACTCTTTTTTGTAAACTGTTGTTTTTATTTTGAAATAGTTGGCATCTTGATTCCAAATTGCAATATGCATTCGAAAATTGTTACTTACCATTCAGAAGAAAGTGACAAGATGTGCCTAAAGTTTAAGTAGAAATGTTAAGATCGATGAGTCTCTCAATTTTAATCACTAAGAACAAGGATTTCTTATTTCAATAGTATACTTTTAGCTCTAGTTCCCAGTAAGAAAATACTTGGGAAAGTTGGAGTTGAAAATGAAAAGTGCCATTTTAATTGCATTTTCTTCCTTAAGAAATCAAAAGTAGTGCTCGGATTAATGGAACTCTATTTTCGATTCCTTAAGCAAGAAAATGTAATTGAAAGAAGTTAAAGCAATTCCTCTCCTAGACTCCTACCGTATTGTCTTGCTTATTTAAGAGAAGCAGAATGGTTGTTTCTGTCATAAACATCCAATGTTGAAAATTAGAACTCATTGATACAATTCCCAAATTTGTTAAAATCATTCCTTTAATTTCAATGCAGGAGAATAAATTTTTGAAGTTTCTTGGCTTTATGTGGAATCCATTGTCATGGGTCATGGAAGCTGCAGCTGTGATGGCCATTGTCCTTGCTAATGGTGGAGTGAGTGGACTTCTTGCATGTATTTTCACTTCAAATAACATGTTATCCTCTCCCCACAAAGAAATTCTAATCATCTCTACTCCACGTTGTAAATTTTTTCTCTTGTTTATATTGAAACGGCATCTCAGGGACAAGGTCCTGATTGGCACGACTTTGAAGGGATAGTTTGCCTGCTAATAATCAACTCCACAATCAGTTTTATAGAAGAAAATAATGCCAGGAATGCTGCTGCAGCCCTAATGGCTCGCTTAGCTCCTAAGACGAAGGTAAGCCTTGTTTAACACAACCCTTCAACTCAGAGATCATCGATATTAAGATGAACATCGAATTCACATTTCTTGAGACAGGTTCTCAGAGATGGTCAGTGGCAAGAGAGAGATGCAGCTATTTAGTGCCTGGAGATATTATTAGCATAAAGCTCGGGGATATCATTCCGGCTGATGGCCGCCTGCTTGAAGGGGATCCATTGAAAATCAACCAGGCAAGAAGTGGCAGTTTGAAATCTTAATTTTTACACCTAAACTTTTTGAACAATTTAAGTTGTGCCCCATATTACACCTAATCTTAATTTTGAACAATTTTGAATTACATTATGAGAAGAATTCAATTTGTCCCTAGTATTTTGGCTCCATCACTGCAGGCAAGCACTTAAAATAACCTAAAGAAGTACTTTAGTTACACAAGATAAATGTGCACAATCTTTTTATTGCTTGATTGGTTATATGAACTTAAGACGATAAGGACCAGAATTTGTTCTATACAGTCCGCCCTAACTGGGGAGTCTCTAGCAGTCACCAAGAGAAGAGGTGACTTAGTTTTTTTTGGTTCAACATGCAAGCACGGAGAGATTGAAGCTGTGGTTATAGCAACTGGAGTTCAATCTTTCCTTGAGAAAGCTGCACACTTGGTTGACTCCACTGAAGTTGTTGGACATTATCAGCAGGTCATATTCTTAATATTTTAGCCTCCGAAGAAACTTCAAAAATTACCCCATCAATAAAAATATTTAACATTAGCGATTTCCTTCTTCTTTTTTTTTTTTTTTTTTTTTCTTTCCTGCAGGTCCTTACATCCATTGGGAATTTCTGCATTTGTTCCGTAGCCGTGGGAATGATCATGGAAATCATTGTGATGTTTCCGATACAGCACCGTACTTACAGGGATGGAATAAACAACCTTCTTGTTCTCTTAATTGGAGGAATACCTATTGCCATCCCCACGGTTTTGTCTGTAACATTTGCCATTGGTTTTCATCGACTCTCTCAACAGGTTCATCTCTCAAGAGTTATAGCACTTAGGTTCTTATGGAATTAGCAATAGATTCTCTTGTGTTACTCTTAATGCTATGAATTGGAATCAATGCATATGATTGCCTAGATTGTCTTCCTTGGATTGGTTTTAGTCAAAAAGAAGCTTCAACTTCTGTGGTTTTGCTGTTTAACTAAGAAAAAATGAAGAAAAAAGTATCCACAGTAACATAGTTTGCAACTTTTTTAAAATGAGTTTAATTTGTTTTATAAGGGTGCTATTACAAAAAGGATGACAGCAATTGAAGAAATGGCGGGCATGGACGTTCTTTGCAGCGATAAAACCGGAACTTTGATCCTCAACCACCTTACTGTTGACAAAAATCTTATTGAGGCACCGTTGCGGACTCAACTATGAGATGACTTTAGAAAGTAACAGCCTTTCACTTCTCATCAAGTTATCCTCAAAAGATCATTCTAATCCTTTTCATTTCTTCATTTGTCCAAGAAAGGCTAATATGATTACATGCATGGAACAATTTTCAGGTCTTTAACAGAGATATGGATAAAGACAAAATTGTGTTGCCTGCAGCCAGAGCATCAAGACTGGAGAACCAAGATGCTATTGATGCAGCTATTTTTAACATGCTTTCCGATCCGAAGGAGGTAGGAATCGAAAAAACATGCTATTCTGTTCTTTTCTGGACACGGAATTTCAAAGAAATAATAATGATAACCATGCCAATGTGTCTAGGCACGAGAAAATATCACTGAAGTGCACCTTTTTCCCTTCAATCCGGTTGACAAGCGTACTGCAATTACGTACGTTGATCCTGACGCTAATTGGCACAGAGCCAGCAAAGGAGCTCCAGACCAGGTATCCATATGTTTATATAACTTGTGCCGTGGTTCATAGCTTGTAGAATATGCTCCAGGAAATTTGTGTAAAAATCTGAGGTTCTTTTATTCCTTTTCGAGAATAACAGATCCTAAATCTATGCCAAGAGAAAAATGTGATTGCTGGAAAAGTGCATGCCATCATAGACAAATTTGCCGAAAGGGGTTTGCGATCTCTTGGAGTTGCTTATCAGGTGTAAATATGTAGTCTTTCTTTGCATTATTTATTACTGGCCTGGTCTTTATTTTCATACATAAAGCAGGTAGGATTTTAATTTCTTTTTGAGTTACAGCTCAGAGGAACTTTATGTTTTTACCTTTTTTTTTTCTTACTTTATCAATTATACTTGTATCTTCTCAGGAAGTTCCAGAAAAATCTAAGGACAGTCCTGGAGGTCCTTGGAAGTTTTGTGGATTGTTGCCCTTGTTTGATCCTCCAAGACATGATAGCGCTGAGACCATCCAGAGAGCTCTTAACCTTGGAGTCTGTGTTAAGATGATTACAGGTACGTGATTCTGAATCTAGAAAGCACCGAGCGGAGAAGCATTGCAAACCGTAAGATAATTTCAGGTAGTGATTTGTCAAAAAATTAAAAAAAAAAAATCAGGAGTAAAGCATCACGATGCCCATATTTCATTGACTAACAATACTAATAACCCAAAAGAAATACTAAGACATTAATACAGGTGACCAATTGGCCATAGCATACGAGACAGGAAGAAGACTTGGGATGGGGACAAACATGTATCCATCTTCTTCATTGTTTAGTCTTGAGAAAGATGACCATGAAGCTCTGCCGGTGGATGAGCTCGTTGAGAAGGCCGACGGCTTTGCCGGTGTATTCCGTGGTACTCCCATTAACCTTCCCGCCAAGGAAAAAAAAATTATTTTACTTACTTATACAACTTCTATTCTTTGTTATGGTATCTGCTATCTACTAACTCATGAGATTCTTGGCATGCAACATTAAGAACACAAGTATGAAATTGTAAAGATTTTACAAGAAAAGAAACATGTGGTGGGGATGACCAGAGATGGTGTAAATGATGCGCCAGCGTTGAAGAAAGCAGATATCGGAATAGCAGTGGCTGATTCTACAGATGCTGCAAGAAGTGCTGCTGATTTAGTCTTGACTGAGCCTGGTTTAAGTGTCATTGTCAGCGCAGTCTTAACTAGCCGAGCCATATTCCAAAGAATGAAGAACTACACAGTTGAGCAGCAATCTTCTCTTTCATACAGATTGAATGACAATAATATCAAAATCATTACACTAATCACTCTGCATATTTTTGCAGATATATGATGTTTCTATAACTATAAGGATTGTGGTAAGCTGGAATAGTTCAACTTTTTAAATTTTTAATTTCACTGTAATGGAATTTAGCACCAAGGCTTAGTAATTTTTGTCACATGATTATACACTGAATCCTGCTGCAGCTTGGCTGTGTGCTTCTTGCATTGATTTGGGAGTATGACTTCCGACCTTTTATGGTTCTCATAATAGCAATACTTAATGATGGTAATGTTTCAATCCATTATGTTTTTCTTTTTACTTAAAAAATGAAGTTTGTGAAAAATGCTTTAGCCACAAAGTTTTACCTAATCCTGTAACAGAATGGATTAAAATGACCAAAGACGTCTTTATGTTTCTGCTGGTTCTAAAGATAGAAGATACAAAGATGTTTTGTTTTCAAGAATCAAATAAGAATATCTGCATTTCTGAACAGGAACCATCATGACTATTTCCAAAGATCGGGTAAAGCCTTCTCTAAGGCCTGACAGTTGGAAACTCAACGAGATACTTGTGACTGGGATAGTCATCGGCACATATTTTGCGCTGGTCATTGTCTTATTCTACTGGATCATAGTTGACACTAATTTCTTTGAGGTATTTCTACCTTGTTTCATACTATGCCATGAAAAGCTTATTCGTAATTTCACCACTTGACCTTTTACTACACTTTCAGAAACACTTCCATGTTAGAGATCCTTGTCCGGCAATACTGAGGAAGTATCATCAGCTGTTTACCCCCAAGTTAGCATTATCAGTCAGGCTCTCATATTTGTGACTCGTAGTCAGAGTTGGTCTTTTCTAGAGAGGCCTGGAGTTCTTTTTGATTTGTGCATTTGTGGTTGACCACTTGGTGAGGCTTTTAAGGAGACGTTGAAAAATCTTATATAAAACAAGCTCAACATTGCATGACCCTTTTAGTGTGAACATTTGTTTTAGGTGGCGGCCGTAATTGCTGTCTATGCATATATCATCTTTGCTAATATTAGAGGCATTGGATGGCGTTGGACTGGAGTTATATGGCTTTATAGTCTGATCTTCTACATACCCCTTGACATTATCAAGTTCACAGTTGGCTATGCATTGAGTGGAGAAGCTTGGAATCAATTATTTGATAGAAAGGTTAGTGGAGTAGTACATTTCAAAGGTTAGTGGAGTAGTTCTTTTCTTCTGTTACATGCATGATGCTCTGCACCAGTTAATAGAAGGTGGGGTCCAACGCCATGGATCTGTAGATAAGGCTCACCTTTTATTAGTTGTAGTTTAAACACGACTGACGTCCTAGAGCAGTTTTCTTCTGAATAAGATGACTCTTCTAATGCTTTTTGTTTTTAATTTTTGGGTGTGTTCAATAGACTGCTTTTACTTCTAAGAAATACTTTGGAAAGGAGGATCGCCCAGCTAAGTGGGTGCTTTCTCAGAGAAGCCTCCAAGGGGTGATGTCTGTAGATTTGGAAGCCAATGGAGGGCGCAACCACAGATCTTCTTTGATTGCTGAACAAGCAATGCGACGCGCTGAAATAGTGAGGTAATTGAGTTATAAATGGATTACTAAGACTAGATTACTAATATAATTAGTTTTTGAGCTCAGGAAGCCAACGCAGTTTGAGGAAATCATACAAAACAGGCTTTTAATGGGGATTCTTACGTATAGTGATTATGAGATTGGTGTATATTCTTGGTGGTTAAACAAATCCTGGAATTGTTTCTCAGGTTGGGCGAGTTACACACTCTCAGAGGACATATAGAGTCGGTAGTAAGGCTTAAAAAACTGGATTTGAAAGCCATCCAATCAGCTCATACAGTCTAAAGCCTTGTGAACTTACAACCACCCGTGCAAGTAAAGACAAGCATGACACCATTTGTTGATCAGTACATGACTGATGCTGTGTGTATCAGCAAAAGAAAATGCTTCTGGAGAGTTGGCGGAGATGATGATGATGATAACAATGATGGGGATCTAGGGCTTCTTGATTTTCAGGCTCAAAAGTTTACAATATATTGTATTTTAGGAGAGCTTGTTCTATTTTTATTCATCCCATTGTTTGATTTTTTTTATTTTTATTTTTATTTTTTTCATATATACGAACCTGTTGCATGTCATCATAAGCTTTGAAAAGGCTTCGTACTTGTAACAAATTTTTGTCAAATTAACTCCGAAACAAGGCCATCAAATACACGTAAGTAATGCCAATATGCTTTTTTATTTAGAATATGTGGCAATTATAAAGGCTGTCAAGAGTTAAAATTTTAAGAATTTAAGCTAGTTTAAGATTTGAATTATTTTTAGTTATTTGATATTTATTTATTGGGATATTTAGGAGCTATTTGGATTTGAATATTATTAGGAGATTGAATAGGATTAGAATTTCATAATAAATAACTTATAAATGCTGACGATAATTCTTCCCTCTATGCTTTCTCTGTTTCTTCCTCTTTTTATATCTCTTCCCCTCTCTATTTTAGAGGTCATGAAGACTTGCTGAAAGTTTGAAAAATCCTGTGACGCACATTATTATTATTTTTTTTTTGAAAGAACTACACTAATTTGTTCGTGGGTGTCTTACTATTTTATGCAAATAAAATATGGAGGATGTTTAGCAAAGTTAATAAGAATTAACTTTTTGATAAATATTATAATATATGAGAGCTTTTGTTATAGTAATTTTTTCACTTTTTATTGGGTTTTTTGTATCACTTTTATATTAGAAAATGATGTTGTGAATGGCCATTAGCGCGCTGGTTGTAACCAATTAAAGATTTGCTGTTTATAACAAGCAAGTCCCACATTTATAACAAACCAAAGAGTTTTGAGTCTTAAACCTAGACCTCAGATAGAGATTTAGCTGAGCAAAAATTGTTAAACAAGAACAAAGCAGAAAAAATAAAAATAAATTAAAAAAGTCATAGAAATCTTGAAGACATTTTCATTCAAAGTTCAATAAAGAACAAAAAAATACATGTTGTAAAAAACAAAAAAAAAAAAAAGAAGTAGAGGAGTTGATATTTAGAATGATTCATACCATATATATAAATCGGAAAAAGATAATTATTTTCGCTTGCTTATGCTTAAAAATAATAGCACATATAACCAATGGTAACAGTGTAAGAAGACTATAAAACTGCCACCTCGTTGAACTAATCAATTCAACAATTTACAATGTCTTTTTTTTATTTTACAACGTGTTTCAACAACAAAATCAACGTGCGAAAGCCCAAACACAGACAAGCCAAAAGATCGATTTAAGAACATACACCTGTAACTTCACATTACAAAGTAAAGACCAATTAAAAAACATAAGAGTTACTCAAGTATGAAAATTTTCAAATTTTATTTGACCTCATGCCTTTATGACTGCAAAATGGAAACCCTCTCTAACTTTCACAAATATGATCCCGGATTATTAATCGCATGAGAAAAAAGCTCAGAAAGAGGATATCTGAACGCTGCGTTCCCGTCCAAGCCTCACGGAGTTTACAGAATCTGTTGGGCAATGTGAAGAGATACCAGGAAGTACGAGCCCCATCAGCCTTGCCATTGTAGAAACCCACCCTTCTTCATACTCTGTCCCACACAAACAGCTAATGATAAAGCTCCTGATCAACTCCCAAATGGCATGCAGATACAAAGCCACCGCGGTTCTTAATCCAAAAAGATTCTTGTTTGGTTCCTCTTTCATTCTCTGCGAACAAGCATACATCACAAAAGAAAACGGCTCAATGCTACACAAAAGATCTGATCTAAATGAAAGCTAAATAACAGTTATTCATATATTTCCTTTCAGAGAATTACTAGTCAATAAAAGTTTTTGGTCCAACTTGTTATCCTTTACAAAATATTATACCCGCGCGCCTACATTTTCTTACAATAGTGTTTCCGGTTAAGCAGAAGCATAATGTTGTAACAATGGTGATTGTCCATACACTAATGTTAATACTATATTTCTAAGGAACCGAAGGATACGACAAGTCCCAATCCCTAGCAGGGCCTAAAAGAAAGCAACGAAAGAAGAAAAAAAAGCTTCGATTGCTCGAAAACAAGTCCCGATCCTTAACAGGCCCTAAAAAAGGCAGAACGTTTTGTCTACAAATATAACCTTCTTGCCACAATGTTACTCCATCAATTTAGTTTTGTTAGGATATAAGCGCAACCACTGTCATATGAATGGTTGCACCTGTTTTGTATCAGCAAGGATAAGTTTCGCTCTCCCCAAGGCAGCCGATGATGATGAAATGGATCAAATACGTTTTTCTTTTCTTTTTTGTCACGTAATTTGATACGCCCTTCCCTAACGCCACACACATTTAAAAAGAAGGGCAAATCCTCGGTCTTTGTATGAAACTGTGTCCTTGTTTTGGTAATCTACAAAATGTATATATGATTTTCATTTTGAACAAATTAACGTGTAACTTGTTGTCTGTATGTATGTATATGTACTTATATAATATCAAGCAGGGAAGAGCATGGATATTGCGGGGAAAAAAAAGTGAGTTGATGGTGCTTTTATTTTCATGAGATTTTTACACTAGGCTATGAAAAGATATCCTTTAGGAGGGCTATTCAATTTTACGTACTTTTATTTTGATCAAATACGCCGTTTTAAAAACACGCGTACAAAACTCCCTATTTTGACATTTTTCAAGTGTATCATAGCTTTATACTGTAGCTTATTTTTGCTTTTTATTGTATGATAGTTTTATATTGTAGCAGTTTCAACTATATAGTTAAAACGGACCTGTCTTTTATTAAGTGACTTGTGGCCCTTTTTTTATTTATAGTGCTAAAATACGTCTTTGGATTATAAATATTCTTTATATGTTTCAATACATATGTATAAAGACATTAATGACCTTAATAATGATATTGTTAGTTTTAATTTATTTTTAGAATAATAATATACGTATTTAAGATTTCAATCAGATTATGATATTGTTATATTTTTTTTTAAATCTAGAATTACAGTCTTTATTGTTTAAATTCAAATTGGTATTCAAGATAACGATTTTAAAATTCTCTCATCTAAAAGATGGATTTTTTTCGGCAAATTGGAATTATGATTTTATTGACAAATTGGAATTACAATGTTATAATCAAATTAATGATATAGTATTTATTAGGTATTTTTGTGTGTCTTACAAGTTATATGATTGATATATCATCAAGTTAATGATACGTAATGATAATGATTCGTAATGACATTCATGTTTTGAGACTTCAATAATGATATTTCTGTTTTTTAGTGATATGTAATTAAATTAATGATGTAGTGTTTATTAAGTTTTTTTGTGTATGTTATAGGCTATATAATTGATATATCATTAGGTTAATCATACATAATGATAATGATATTTAATTACATTAATTTTTAAGACTTCGAATGATAATAGTGTCTACTTAGGTTGTGCTCGTATTATGAATTGGTAATAAAAACAATAATATATTAAGTTAATGATATTCATATTTTATTGCCCTTGTATTTTTTTTGAAATTATATTGTAAGTAATTTAATAACATGAATGATTTTTTTTGTTTAAATTATATTGTAATTAATCAAGTATATTTATATTTCTCTAATATGAATTTTTTTAACTACTCAACTATGAGAAAAATAAGTAGATCTATTAAAAAATAAATCTATAGTAAAGTCTATTTATAGGGTATTTTCATATTTTTAATATATATAATTTTAAAAAAATGGCATATAAGTGATATTTGTAAAGTATAGATAGAATTTAATTCACTTTTTAGAACAAAGTCTAGTTTTTAAAAAATATAAATAAATAGATGAAAGACAGCATCATTCATAGGTCAAATTGGGCTTTTATTACCAGGCCTTAAGCCCTATAAACAAAGAAAAAATTACAATATGTGTCTAAATTATTGTTATAAAATTAAAATCTAACACAATATTTAAAATATCTTAAAAATATATTTAATATAGTAATTATCTTAATGATATTACATATTGTACTATATAATTACATATAAATAATTTTAATGATATCATTATGAGACATTTATAAAATTTTTATAAATTAAAGTCATATTTTAATTCAATAAATGTAATTAGATCAATTGTCTCGTTAATTTTATAAACAAGCTCTAGAGTCAGACTGGCCCATAGAAGTGAATCCCACGTTGAACGATACTTCACTTGACAACAGACAACAGCACGAACCGCGAAAATATGCCGATTGTCAAGCAATCCATACGGATTTTTCAAAAATCATCACAAATACTTGACCTGACAAGCGCAAAGAAACCCTTTTTTTTCTTTCTTTTTTGCCCATCGAAGAACCGAGAATTTGGAATAAAGTGTATCAGCCTCTTTTTCTCTTCTTCTTTAATTTGTTCATTTTGCTTGTTGCTGAATTAATGTGAGATCCTTAGACAGTCACAGTCGAACCGAAAAGAAAAAGGAAAAATAAAAAGAAAACAGCGAGCTCAGTCAACAAAATAACGCCACCGAATCACCGACACGACCGCGTCATGTTTTCACAAACGAAAGTATACCAGAGATTGCCACGTCACCAAGAAAAAAGAAAAAACAGTCAGGTCCTGAAATTTAACGCTCCGTGGGCGTGGCACCCAGCCTTTATGGCTTTTTCTTTATTTTTAATTTAAAAAAGGTTGATTGCCCACCAAAATTCCTTGCAGAAATAACAAATGAACATATTTTTATTTATTATTATTGGTTTTTAAATTCTATGTCTGAATATTAAAAAACAATAATTTTATTAACAAAAGTGTCTAAAAATTATCACATCAATTTTAACATTTTTTTTGAATTTAAGACGTTGTATTTGTTGATAATAAAAAAGATAATTCAAAGATTAATACAAAAGTTTTAATTAAAATTAGTGTTCTTAACACAATTACAGACATAACCTAACGATAAATTTACATTTAGACTCCACTATAAAGTGAAGATTAGGCATATTGGGCATTGACAGGAGGTGCCCCAAGGGAAGTGTCTTCATGCCAAGAGTTGCAGTTATCGAAGAGTCAATAGATCTATCATTTTTTGAAATCTCTCTTTTGATTCAAAATCTTAGTGTAATGTTTTCCCCTCTCATAATTAGAACATAATTAAAATTTATATAACCCTATTCCAATCTAATCTGGTAATTTGTGAAAAATGTCGACTGATCGGTAGGCAAGGACAAATTATAGTAAGTTGTTCCAAGACATAAACAAAGACAAGGATAAATAATTTTTAGAAAAAAAGGGAACATAAAGCCCCAATTAATATTCTTTGTATATTATACAGAAATATTCTTTTACGTAATCTCCATTACTAATCCGTTGTGTTTTTTGATGTTGCTAACCATTCACTCATTTTTGTTCAATTATCCGTTACGATAATACATGTATGTATTCAGTTTGAATCATTGCTTTTAATTTAAAAAAAAAGAAGGCATACCTACCATTATTTAAAAAAAGATATTAATAAAAATATTTTCAAACCATTATATAGATATCTATATATATATATATATTATATATCAAAATTTAGCTTAACATAGTTTTTTTTTAAGATTTGGTTTAGTTTGTGGTCGTCTTTGTCATTTAAACAGCGCAGCAACTTGACATCTGGTGGTTCAATACCACCGCCTTATCAATTTGAGTTCCATTTTTTCGTTACTGTGCCAACATTCAATCATTTAAGCAAAATATGGTTTACCAAATGGTAATTATAATGAATTAAATAC
Organism: Artocarpus hirsutus; assembly: GCA_946598075.1. Classification (NCBI taxonomy): domain Eukaryota; kingdom Viridiplantae; phylum Streptophyta; class Magnoliopsida; order Rosales; family Moraceae; genus Artocarpus; species Artocarpus hirsutus. The sequence goes on along the minus strand of CAMOHE010054523.1, from coordinate 13,396 downwards.
AACCAGAGGTTGAATGCTAATTTTCAACAACTATATCGGAACATGCCATTGACAGGTCAGTGCGAAATATTCAAACTTTTTTTTTTTCTTTGAGGGTATGAAATATTCAATATTATCAATAATGTTTTCTTGCTAGTGCTTCTTTCTTTCTTTCCTTTTTTTTTTTTTTTGGGTGCTAGTCGGTAATGTAGACAGGCTCAAATGCCCTTTAGTTGTCACTTCGTATTTTGGTGGGTTTTGGGGTGAGGTCAGAAGCCCAAACAAACTTGATTGATAACTTGGAAACAAAGTTCATGACGCATAAATTAATGTAAAAAGATTACAAATATATACGAATTTATAAAAGAGAACAAAAGTCTTTCACCATCGTTGTTACATCACTTCAGACACTTGGATCTCTGGAGACACTTAAAGATAATATACATAATATGTTCGTTAGGAATACATTGTCATTAAGCGTATCAACCAATGAAATTTTGACAAGTCAAAAATCACATAGAAAAAACTTTTTTTTTTAACCTAAATCATTTTGCAATTTTTCATGATGGAGAAAAAAAGGGGAATAATTATAACAACAGCTGGCGATCCTGTCTGGATTAGCATTGAATGTCCAATAAATTAAAGATTGGAAGATATAAGAAATAAAAGGGGGGGATGATGAACTTGTTCAATAAATATGGATAATGTACCCAAAACGCTAGCGTTTGACCCAAACTTCATTTCGTCTATAGAGCAATTCACATGCCAACTAATCTCCTATTTAAGCTGAGGAAAGATTGTGTGCTTGGCAACAACTATTAATCATATTAGCTCAAGGGAACAATTTGTGTTTTAAATAGTATATTGTCTTTGGTTTCTTTCTTTACACGTTCATTTATTTTATTTTTTTTTAATGTTTACGGAACTAATTTTGACCCCACATGCCAGCCGTACTTCCTAAATTATTGGGAAGTGCCACTTGGTATATACAAATAATTTCCCCTTCCTTTTAGCAATAATAATAATAATAATAATAACAATAATAATATCATATCTTGAAACAAGAATTACAAATAATTGTCATCACCGTAAATTTATACCTTTCTTTGTGAAATAACACAAACTATTCATTTATCACTTTTCTATAATAAAGAGATTTTTTAACAAAAAGTAAACTAGCATGTCTTAAAATATCAAAGTCGTCCCATTTGAGTCCCCTAACGCTCAAAATGAAGCAACTTATACGCATGTGAATAACTTTCGTTACAAAAATGGTTCTTCCGCTAGTGTCCCTTCCACAAATTTACGCATGAATTTGTATTGAAGGGATTCTAGGAGGCAATATGGGAAATATGTAGCTTAATTCGAGTGAGTCGTCGTTTAAGGCAGTGAAGTGACCTTGTTTTCGTTGACCTTTGAAGTTGGGTAGCACAAGTAGAGGGAGGCAAAATTGGACCCCCTAAAGTTTGGTCTATATGTAGCTCTTTCGCTCTCATTGTACACTCCAAAACAAAATTTCTCCACATCTTACTTGAATCCATTCGTTTTGAAGACTTTGGATCCTAAAACTTGTCCTTTGCCTTCCCCAAAATCTTGAAGATCCTCTGCGTTGTTCATCAAAAAAGTTCATCTCTAAACGTCACCTCAAAGCAGATTAAGTAACACATTTATCCTTTTGCCCTTTAAAAATTTGTCACGTGACCTACACATGTACATTCATCAAGATATTAATAGCACATTGACAGAGCCCAGAGGACTATTTGTGTAATTAATGTTACAAACTTATTATCGTGCAATTTGTTTTTAAGTGTCGGCAAGTGGGAGGGGGCTTTATTCTTCAAGAGTCAAAAATGGAAATCCATTTGATATTTTGTTTACACAATATGAAATTATGAATGCAAGATTTCATGTGACGTTAATAATTCAATTTTGTTATATCCTTTTCTTTTAAGTTGAAAGCAACAACAACAACTAAGGTCCATTCTAATTGGTTTATCATGTACCAAATGTCATCGTCATCTAAGCTTACTATTCCCATCTAATACAGGAACCATCCATTATCTTACGCGGCCACAGTTCAAATAATGATCATTTATGTAAACTTTCAAGAGAAAACTACTTTCACGTAATCATTATTATCTGTTCTTTTTAAGAACCAAGTTCTTACTTCTACCTTCAATGATATCCAACACCGAAACATCAAGAAAAAGAAAAATAAAATTTATCACCAGGGTATCAGTATTTTGTCTCAAATATTTACCAGTAGGGTATCCTTATTTTGTCTCACTTTTAAATAAATAAATTAAATTTTGACAGTTTAATTTACAGATAATAGCACTTTTATGTCCAACAATGTACTATTTTTAACATCAAACCTTATTGAACATACCGTTAAAATTTTAATTGAATATCTAAAAAAAATTGTTTAATTTTAAAAGATTTCAAAATAGATAGATAGAGAGAGAGAGAGAGAGAGAGCATATCCATATACAGCTCCATTGGTTGGGAGTTGCTAAATTCATTCCTTCACCTAACCCAATGATCTTCAACTTGACTTTTTTTAATTGTGATGACCCAAAAGGTGAAGTGAAAGTAAAAACTAGAAGAAGTAGAGGCAGCAGCAGCTTGGCTCTTCGCCGGCTTTGAAGTTGACCATCATCACCCCAATTTTTTAACCATTATATCATTCTTCAATTCCTTTGTTGCTTGCCTTAAACTTGATTTGTTTGCATTTTAGCTCATCGCTTGCACACCACAGACTTCTCCAACAAAAACCCCACCACCAAGTAAAGAAAAAAAAAAAAAAAAGAGAAGAAAAAGTTTAGGCTGAGATCACCACTTAGTCGGTTATTACTTTATTTTACAAGAATTATGTGAGCGTCACTATTGAAAATCCAACATTACTTGTGTCGTTTTCCTTTTTTTGTTGTGTTGCAAAAACCCAATTTGTTATTCAACCTCTACGGTAAAACCAAATTGTTCATTTTGTAATTTTGAATTTTAAGAGGTTTAAGATAGCAGTTGAAACTATTAGTTACAACTATAAATCGTATAAAAATTTTATATATTTCAATACAAAGCTTTTACATGTGATAATTTTTAAGCTATTATTGTCAGTTTTAACTAATTTTTTGAACAATTTAATCAGGTTTGAGAGGGAATATCTCAATATTTTTGCCATGCAAGCCACTGATGGCTTGCCCTTTAATCAATCATTTGCATATTTTAATGTGGAATAAACCCAAAAGCGTGTGATCCTGATGAAAGCTGCCACTTACTTATATTCTATTTATATTTACTTATTTATTTATTTATTAATTAAATATTCTAGTGAGAGAAAAGAGGAGAAGAGATATGGTCTAAAGGACTTGTATGATGGTCGACGCACAGACAAAGTACAATGACACACCAACCAAGAGCCTAATATATTTTCCTACTTCCGAAAAGAAACAAAACAAATTTTAATAAATAAAAGGGGAAATAAACGACAAACAAATACAACCGAGGAGAAAAAACAAGGCTTTTTTCTGTGGCTTTGGATGCTTCTGGCAAATCGTGCTTGCCAGCTTTTGCTTGAGTATGGCTAAACAGGAATAATATCAGTGAAATTCTCGTTGAAAAAAATAAATAAAAGAAAAGGAAACAGAGAAGAAAAAAGTTTTGCTTGATTGACGATTGGTTTTAGGCCGAGTGTCCGGAGTCCGAGCAGCGAGCATAGGAGCTTAGAAACGGGAGAGATGTCGGAGATATGGAGGCCGGCGGTGAGGGTTTTGGTGCTGTTCAGTGTCTGCATTTTGGGACTGAAGCCGAGTTTCATCAATGCCGCCACAGATCCACAGGACGGTCGGTGCTTTTTCACTTCTCTCTCTTTCTCTCTCTTCCAGTTCTCCTTTCTCTGGTTTTCTCGGGTCTCTTTGAGCTAAAATCTTGCACATCTGCATTATTTTTCTCGTTTTTTCAGATTTAACGCTTTTTTGGTGAAAAAGTTTGTAAATGAAGGGTTTTAGTTGAGTCTGGAGGATAGATTTGAGTTTAAAGATTGTAGATTTAAGTTCTCAGACATGGAAAAGTTGTTCCTTTTGAACTTTGATACAGATTGTAGTGAGAAACGGAATTTTTTGAACTTTTTTGTTTTTTTGTTTGTTTGTTTTTGGTGAAAGTTTGTGCTACCGATGAGAGTAAATGACTGTGGTTTAAGCAGCTGAAAAGTTGTGATTTGTAATGGTTTCTTTTAACGAGTTGATTCTGGGCTTCTATTTGTTTGGAATTTGTTCTATGAATTTAATTGGTTTGTTTTTGCTTTCACAATGAGAAAATTGTTACTGAGAATTTCATCGCTTTTAGATTAGAAAAAGTAGCATTTGCCGCATTGGTGTTTGTTGAAATGGAAATTTCTACCAACTTAAAGGAAAGTTGATTTTTTTTTTCTTGGTTTATCGTTAGATTGGTTCTGTATATATGAAAAGTCCCTTTTTTGTGAATATAAGGACGCAGATTCATTGGACTTGTATGATTCTTGAAAAGAAGAGAGGGAAAGAGATAGTCTTATTAGTATTCTTTACGAGAATCATGAGTTTCAAATAGTGGTTTATGCATTTTTGAATAAATTGTAAGATTTTTTCATATATGTTTAGATCCGATTAGTTGGGATGTTAAATGAAGACTATGATCTAAAAATTTGTTGCAAATTTATTTGCCTTTTCACTTAATTTTGACAGCCATGCACGGAGCCACGTATATCCTAGTGGGGGCTTATGCCCCACTCAATTTTTTTTTAAATCCTTTATATATGAGTATATATTGTATTATGTCAATACACATATAGTCTGCACTACAAATTTAAAAGTAAATTTTATAGCCCTTATTAAATTGCTGTGTAGTTTTTAGCCCCCGCTGAATGAAAAAGATTTTTAGCTCCGTCACAACCGCTGCTCTAAATAACATGTTTAGATTCGATTAATTAGAATGTTAAATGAAGATTATGTTCTAAGAATTTGTTGCAAATTTGTTTGCCTTTTCACTTGATTTTCACAGCTGCTGCTCTAAATAACATGTATACTAGCATGAACTCTGCCCCCCAGCTAACTGGCTGGAGTGCAAATGGGGGCGATCCTTGCGGACAAAATTGGAAGGGAGTTACTTGCTCGGGCCAAAGAGTAACAGAAATGTGATTCTCTATTCTTCATTTGTTTCCTTTAAAATGTCTTTCGACTATTTGCTACAGGTCTTTTGATTCTGTTCTGTTGCCTTTTCTTTTGTCTCAGTGAATTATCTGACCTTGGGCTTTCTGGATCATTTGGTTATCAGTTGGGAAGTTTAACATCAGTAACCAAATTGTAAGTTCATATTTCTTCTTATTAGAATTGTAGTTGTAATTTTTTTTTGTGTGAATTTTTATTTTTGATGTACTAATTTTATGTGGTCTTTTGACAAATCATGCAGGGACTTGAGCAATAATAACCTGTCTGGTGGTATACCTTATGGACTACCTCCTAACCTGACGAGATTGTGAGCTTCATTTATGTGCATCTGTGCATGTTCCTTGTTTACATTTCTGTGGCATTTCATGTGAGGGGGTTAATTTGTGCTATCCTTCTTTCTGCAGAAATCTTGGCAGTAATAATTTTAATGGAGGCATCCCTTATTCTGTTTCTCAAATAACATCTCTTGAATACCTGTAAGTTTCTGGTTTTAAGTTCTATTTTTGTAGGGGAGTTTTATCTTTTATGTTGAGACAACTTGTATGAATAAACTAGTTTAAATCTAATTCTTCTTTTTGGGACTGTAGGAACATTAGTCACAATCAGCTTCAGAACCAGTTGGGTGACATGTTTGGAAAGCTTACTTCTCTCTCAACATTGTGAGTCTCAGTTTTGATCTTTTGAGAAAAAAGCTTATGTGGATGCCTGCTTTTATCATTACTACAAAGTTCAAAGCAAATTAGTCATCCTGTTTACTATCTTGGACACGAAGTCAAAAAATTTCCTGCTCTTTAAAAAGGTTTAGGAGGCATGTGCTGGTCTTTTGGTAATGTCTCTGTTGATTGAACTATTTGTGATGGTAGTTATTTATTTTATTTTTCATTTTTTGAAATGATTTCAACATTTTTTAATCGAAGTAGCAGTAACCTCCTGGCTGTTAAATGAGTCACACGGTGTTTATTGAGTTCTTGTTTGTTTATAAGAAAAGATGTTTTGTTTTTCATTTTTATTTTTTCACCCTTGTAAAGCAAAGTGATTATAATGCGTCTCTTTTTACTTCAGGGATCTCTCTTTCAATACTATAACGGGTAACCTTCCTGAGAGTTTTAGCTCTCTTTCAAGTATGAACAAAATGTAAGTATTTAATAGTCTAATATACTGTGGTGCTAAAACCCAGTTTATCATCATAACCACTGACGTGATCATCCATTTGCATTCAGGTATCTGCAGAATAACCAGTTTACTGGCACCATTGACGTCCTTGCCAATCTTCCCCTCGACCATCTGTGAGTAACAATATATTGATAGAGCTAAAGTCTACTATTTATTTTATCTGTAACAGGAGTATCCTGTATTTCATCCAACTACAGCAGTTTTCTTTGTATTCATCAGGAATGTAGAAAATAACCGTTTTACGGGCTGGGTCCCTGAACAGCTGAAAGGCATTGACTTAAAGTAAGCTTTTTTATGGTGTCAGGACTTGTTGCTTCTCTCTCTTTTGTTTTTAGCATCTAGAGGAAATTCAAAACTTTGACAAAGCGATATCATGACAGGTCGAATGGAAACTTGTGGAGTTCAGGGCCTGCACCTCCACCTCCACCTGGCACACCCCCAGCAACTGGAAACAATAGAAATCACAAAGGCAATGGTAGCGCATCATCAGATGGTGGTGGGGGAGGTGGTAAAAGCTCAGGAATAGGGGGCGGAGGCATAGCAGGAATAGTGATATCTCTTTTTGTTGTTGGAGGAATTATTGCATTCTTCCTTGTAAAGAGAAGATCCAGAAAGTCGTCCCCAGATATGGAAAAGATTGATAATGAGCACTTTGCTCCTCTGGCTTCCAATGAAGTGCATGGTAATCCGAATAGTATTTGCATCTGATATTTGGTTTTATGTTGCATTTGATAACTTGATGGTATAGAGAAATTTTAAAGACATTGATTAGATGGTACAATTGCCTGAGCAAAGCTTCTAAACCTTGCAATGTCAGGCTACTAATATGTACTGTTTTTTGTGTGAAAATTTTAAAGCAGAGATGAAATCAGTGCAAGTTTCTTCAACATTGGACGCTAAAACTTTTGATGCACCAGCCATGATAAATCTTAGACCCCCACCAATTGAGCGTCACAAGTCATTCGATGAAGATGATTTCTCAAAGAAGCCAGTCGTTGTTAAAAAAACTGTCACTGCTCCTATAAATGTCAAAGCGTACTCAATAGGAGACCTGCAGATGGCTACTGCAAGCTTCAGTGTTGAAAACCTTTTCGGAGAAGGGTCTTTCGGGCGTATTTATCGGGCTGAATTTGATGATGGCAAGGTATGCATTCTACGTAATAAATCATTGTCCATGTCAATTTGGGTTGTGAAAGTTAGTAATCTGACTTCCAGTCGGCATGAAATCCTCAACTCCTCCACTTATCCAAGAAGTCTCTTTTCTGTGTTGCAAATGTCAATTCTTGAAAAAAAAAATAATAATAAGAATTTGGTTGCGAGATAAAAAGAACACAAATTGCAAGAGACATTATCTGATACATGCCAGCATTTGCAACTGATTTGGTAAATTTTGTAGAGACCTCTCTCTTTCTCATCTTTGGTTTGCCAGTAATAGATGCTGCGTGTACTCATAGAGCTAATCATTTGTTATGGTTTCATTTTTTTATACGAGTGCCCCAGTCATGTTGAGAAAAATGATTTTGATTGTTCTTTTCTTGTTACAATATCATAGGTTCTTGCTGTCAATAAAATCGATTCTGCTCTTTTTCCGGGCCATCAATCATCTGAAGATTTCACGGAGGTTGTTTTAAACATATCCCATTTGCATCATCCTAATGTAACGGAGTTGGTGGGCTATTGCTCAGAGCATGGACAGAATCTGCTAGTTTATGAGTTCCATAAAAATGGTTCACTGCATGACTACCTGCATCTATCAGATGAATACAGCAAGCCTTTGATTTGGAATTCCCGGGTCAAGATTGCTTTGGGGGCTGCTCGTGCACTAGAGTAAGTTATTCATAAATTAGTAAATTAGTAAATTTCTGCCTTGTGACTCTGACGGTCCATATTTCATTTCTTTCTTTCCTTCTTTATTTTGTCTATTGTTTATTTATTTGTGGGCCTGTGATCTACACTGTAGGTTTATTTGAGGGTATTGGTCTGGCACATTTTTTTCCCCTCTTATTTAACTAGTGCAAGAAACGTTTCAAAGTAATTTTTGTGGACTCGTAATTACACCCTTTTAAATTTATGCTTTTAGGCGTGGGGAACAAGACAGCTAGTCCAAAAAGTACCTTGTAAACTGCTTTAAAGACTCAAGATGATATTCTTGATAATCTTTCTTGTTGACTCCTAAAATACTGTGGATAAACATTGCCAAGTATCCTTCATAGATACTTGTTATTGTCATTTGGATAAGATATGGTAGATGTTCGTCAAGAATCTTGATTATTTTTCTGATACGCGATTTGGACTCCTAATACCGAGAATGCTGTTTTTTAGGTACCTACATGAAGTTTGCTCACCATCAATTGTTCACAAAAATGTAAAGTCAAGCAACATATTGCTGGATGCAGAGCTTAATCCGCACCTTTCAGACTCTGGCCTGGCAAACTTTATACCAAGGGCGAACGAGGTACATTTGAGTGTTCTTAAATAACTTGTTAAAAGGATTACATGCGTTCTAGATTCGGATGCATCCTAGATTTGGATGATTTAAACTACTTTCCAAAACGATTACTGGTAATAACCACCCAGTGATGTTAACTAACTTTAAAAAACCTTTAAAAGGCTTTCCTGTTATTTCATAAAAAATAAAAAGAAATAAAAATATCCTAATACTGTGCCATAAGCTCGGGCACAGATGTGGCCACATATGTGATTTATTGTTTGTCATTTTATTTCAATAATATATACGTTTAAGCACTCCAATCGTAATTCATAAGCTGTGCAAGCAATACTGAAACTTTGAGCTTGAAACGTGCAGTATCTGAGCAGCCATGTTGAAGTTGGACTTAATGCTCCAGAAATTCTTATGTCCGGCCAATATTCCGTAAAAAGTGATGTGTACAGCTTTGGGGTGATAATGCTGGAGCTTCTTACTGGGCGCAAACCATTTGATAGGTATTTATATGAACATATATAGATTATTAGTTTTCTTATTATTTGTAAGGAAGGTGAACTTCAATCGTTTTCTCAGTTATTTTTAGTAATTTTTTGGTAAACAATTATTTACAGCTCAAGGCCAAGATCCGAACAATCACTAGTTCAATGGGCATTGCCCCAGCTCCACGACATCGATGCTCTATCTAAAATGGTCGATCCAGCGCTTGAAGGCCTCTATCCCGTTAAATCTCTCTCCCGATTCGCCGATGTGATTGCACTTTGTATCCAGGTAATCATGGAGTCAATTTTAACCATCAGGTTTTAGTTGACCAAACATGGTCATCCTCGAGTTTAAAATTTAAAATTTAAAATTTAAAAGTATGATATATACTTAACTTTCACAATGTTGCTGCAGGCGGAGCCCGAGTTTCGTCCACCAATGTCGGAAGTTGTTCAAGCGTTGGTTCTATTGGTGCAGCGAGCCAACATGAGTAAAAGAACGATCGGAGTTGACCAAGGAACATCTAGACGGGGAGACAGCCAAGATTCAGGAGAAAACTTTACTTGAAATCAACATAATTTTCTCCTTGGCCATGCGTGGGGCTGCACTGCGTCTACCTATGTTTACCTGGTTACACACTCTTGGTAGAAATATGCTTTTGTCCTTAAGTACATAGATGAGGTAGTTCTTTCATTGTTTGAATGATAATGTCAATACTGGACGTGCTACAGAGTTTATCATTTAATCTTTGACTGGGATAAATGAGATTTTACCTTACAGATTACTTGTTCCCTTTAAAAATTTATATAGCTCTTTCGATGTAGTTCTATGGGCTACAAAATTGAGTCTCTCTCTCTCTCTCTCTCTCTCTCTCCCCTTCCTTTATGTGGCGTAAATTCCTTGCCAATGTCGAGGTTTTTGTAATCCGCTAATTCCTCTTTAAGGTCCGTAGTTAAAATTCCACTTTTTATTTTGGAATAAATAATGCATCGTCCTCCAACGGTAAAGACTGTCGGTTGGGGATTGAGAGAGTTCTTTTTTGTTTCTACTGAAAAAAGGGTTTTTATATTTTCTTCTATAAGACCACCAAGAATCCAAACACCGAAATATTGCGAAGGTTTTTGATACGGCCTAAAGAATCGCTTTGTATAAAAGAGGAGATTTTTAAAAATAACTGTTTTCAAAGAGTTTTTTTTTTGGTCAATGATTTTTTTTGTCAGTTTTTGACATAAAAAAAGGCTTTTTGGGCAAAAAAAAACGGTTTTAGTTTTTTTTCTTTTCACCTTGTTGAGATTCCTTACTTTGCTACAGTTATTTTTTTTATCTTTTTGAAAAAAAACGGGGACAGTTTATGTGCTAAAAAAAACGTATTTTTTGGTGTAAAAAAAAGAGGTCATTTACCCAATTTTAAATTTTTTCGACCCTTTTTTCAAATTGTGCCTGTTAATAAGTGGTGTTTGGCAACATGAATTAAAACCAAAACTTTTGTTGTTATAATGTAAGGTTTTTACATGTTACAGTGTCAAGAAAAAGTATGTTATAGTTTAAAGTTTTAACATATTATAATGTTTTCAATCAAAATTGATTCAAACTATTTGGTTTCAACCAATGCTTCCGATCACCCCAACAGACATGACTCTAAAACTAATTGTTTTCTACCATGAGATGTCATTTTATTGTAAAGATGTTCAAAAATTGCCCCGTTAACTAAATAAATGCTTGAAGGCATCAATAATAACAAGTGTCACAAGATTTTCAAAAAAATATATATATATATCACAAGGACAAATTAGTCAGTAATAGACCGGGTATATCACGTCATTTTACTTCCTTGGTACATCGGGTCAATAAAAATTTAGCATTTGGACTACTAATCTTTTTTAGCTTTTTGTAATTAAATTTCTCTTTCCTAATGTGTATTGCATTAATTGTATAATCAAATCCACCATAATTATTCCACCTAAATCTCTTTTCTTAATTATTTTTGTTCAAACAATTTTAATTACAATTTTAAGACATTATTTTTTTACACGCTTTGCTTATTTGACGCTTGCCATTCCTAGAGGCGTGTAAACGAGAAAGGAAAAAATAATAACGAATAAACAACATATAAGACATAACAAAGTTACAGCACTCGTGTGTATACGTGTATTCGAGGACATGCATGAATCTTTATAGATATTCCAATTCTAAATCAATTACCTGATAATACGAGGTAATCTGCAGATTTGACCAACATGTGGGAATAGGCATCATGGATTGTTCTTGTTGTACGGTGACTTCAATTGGAGCTCCAAATACTAGAAATTATATAAAGGAAATAATAATTGGTATACAGCTATGATCTATGTAAATACAAAATCCTTGTTGCATGTCAAACTTATAGTCTCCTTAAGCACTTCATAATCAACTTAACATGTTTCTGGGTTGATCCCAAAAGAAGCTAAACAAAACTCAATACTCATCAGCCTAAAACTAATTTAATAGCCCAAAGATGCAACCAATTTTAAGAAATATCTCTTTGCCCACAAAATTCCAATTGTTTAATACCTGAGGTCAATACGCAACCTAATAACTATCTTATAAGAAAATAATGTTTTAAAAACAAAAATAAAATTACTTGAAGTAAAATAATTAACAAAATAGATTTAGATGGAATAATTTCGGTGGTTTAATTCTATAATTAATGCAAGATACATTAGGAAAGAGAAACCTAATTACATAAAGCTGATAAAGATTAGTCGTCTAAATGTCAAATTTTCACTGGCCAAGTATACCAAATAAACAAAATGACGTGATTTATCCGATCAACTAAATAATTCCTGGTTTTAAAAGTCTCATCTTCTATTAGTATAATGTTCAACACTAGTATTATATATATATATATATATATATATATATATATTTTGAGAGATCCCATGACACTGGTAGAACTATAGATAACAACAATTGCATTTGCCAATTAAAAGATGGGGTAATTATATTATTATACTTTTTTGTTTTAACTATTTCTTAATTTCTTCTTTAGTTTTTAAGAAATTACAAATATATCTTTTGCATTTAAAAATTTATTTCAACTTCATCCTTATCAATAAAAAAATTAAGCAAAACAACATAGTTACTTTTAAATAGTTATGAAAAATATCTTATAGATTTTAAAACATAAAAACTGCTTAAACATGGCATCAAATTTCAAAAAACGATAGTAAGTTTTATGGCTTTTTTGAATATTAGAATATTTTTTAAAAATTTTTCTCAAGGAAAAAAATATATTTTAAAAACAAATTCAATTTGATTAAGCGTATCTTTGTTTTACCTCCATTTTTTATCTAAAAAGTCTTTGACATAAAATTGAAACAAGTTTTTCAAATTCAAAAGAAACCTTTATAGCTTCTTAAAATAAAAAGATAAATTAAGAAATAATTAAAACTAAGAGATATTGTTATGTAATCAGCCCTTAAAAGATGATAGCTCAAAAGTTAACAAAAAATAAATAAATTTTACAAATTCTTCCCAAACTATATCATTTGTGTCAATTTGCCTGCCAAACTTTGAAATGCATATATTGTGCCTTGAAGCATAATATTTTTTCAAATTCACCTCTGAATTTAAAACATTGTTTTTTTTGAATAAAATTGCTAAATTTTTGTTTGATTTAAGATTAAATATAATACTTAAGGGTTAATATAAATGTTCTTTTTATTTTCAATAAACTAGTTAGACATCAAGCTCTCGTATATCATGTCTTTAGAGTAAAAAATAAAAAACTATCATAATTCAAATTGATTCTTTAAAGGTTTTGAATAAACTAATAAATTTATCTTTTCAATGAAGATACCAAGTATTATTTTGTCCAAAAAAACATGTTTCAAAGTTAAGGAATATAACAGTTCAGGAGATACCACAAGTATGCTTCAAAGTTTATAGAGTATTTTGACACATGATATTGTAAGGTGGAATTCCTAAATTTTGTTAGGAAAAAAAATTGAAATCACAATTGATACCTAAGCTACTCAAAAGCGAAATGACTTAATTTTTCACCCCCACAGGTAATGTCATGGTAAACAATATGTATCCTTTTTTTTAATGTGGAAACGTTACCCCCTAAAAAGACGGC
>CAMOHE010054522.1:81322-136129 GCA_946598075.1 Artocarpus hirsutus | reverse complement strand
TATGATGATGATAATGATGAAGTTGATAATGTTCATGAAATGTTTTTAAGTTGTGAGAATTACAATGTACTTACTAAGCATTAGCTTATTCAAGTTTTATATCATGTTGCAGATAAGGGTAAGAAAGTTTTGGAGTAGGCGGAGGACACTGACAGGCGTGTGGGCTAAGCAAGAAGAATTGCAAATGGAAGAACGCCAAGGAAAGAGATTTTTAATAAAATAATCCATGATTCTGAGTATGTTTATTATTTTTGAATTTTAAGAATATGTTTTATAATTTTTTTGAATGTTTATTTAATGGACTTTTATTATTTTATAGATTTTCTTCCACATTTGAAACTTTAAAACTTGTTTTAAAAGAATTTTTTTTTTTACAGTTTGGCCTGCCGATTATTACTGGTCGGACTGCCGAAGATCTTTAATCGGCCTGCCGATTGCCAAGTATCGCCCTGCCGATCTTGTTGATTTTAAAACCCCATTTTGCAAAACCTCGGGCGGCCTACCGATGGTTGACCTTCGGCCTGCTGGAATCTAAAGCTCGGCCTGCCGAAATGTGTTCAAGGAATTTTAGTTTTGTTTTCAAAGGTTAAATTAATTTTCATGAATATTAGCAAACTATTTACAGCATGTTTATGGAAAAGCGAATTGTTATAATTAAGTAATTTTTAATTTTTTTTTGTAATTTGTATAAAAAAATAAATATATATATGTATGTACGGATCCTGGGAATGCTTTTTCAAACTACGATTATAAATATAAGTTATAATTTATAATAGTTTTGCTACAATTAATGGTTTAATGAATGAATGTAACGACATCTGTAACGTCCGAAAAGAGGGCGTTACAAAAGCTTTCTAACCTATGCCATCACCGCAAAGCAAATGAGAAATTCAGAAGCTGACTGGGCATGTAGCTGCTCTTCGCCAATTTATAGCTCGCTCGTTGGATAAGTGTTTGCTATTCTTTCAGCTGTTAAAAAAGAATACAAAGTTTGAATGAAGTGACTACTGTGAACAAACCTTCTAGGACTTGAAAAAGTACCTTTCCACTCTATCGATCCTATCAAAACTAAAAGCTAGAGAACCGTTGTAGTTCTACTAAATAGTTTTAGAAACAGTTGTCAGTTTTGTACTCGTAAGGTAGGAAGACTCGACCCAAAATCTGGTGTTTTTTGTTAGTCATACCCTACTTGATGTAGAAACAAGGTACTCTAATGTCGAAAAAATCATGCTCGTGCTCATCATATCTGCTTACAAATTGCGACCATACTTTTAGAGCTATTGTCAAAAAGCTCACACTTGTGGTCATCATATCTGCTTGCAAATTACGACCATACTTTTAGAGCTACACAATTATAATGCTCTTGTTGTACCAAATGTGAGCCATTTTACACAAGCCAAATGTTTCAAGTAGGTTAACAAAGTGGGCTGTTGAACTCATGAAGTTCGATATCAAGTACAAACCAAGAACTACATCAAAGGCATAAATATTAGTTGATTTTGTTACTGAACTGACATATGAGCCCAGTGATAAGGAGCCAACGGTATGAAAGTAAGTGGATGATGCCAACAACGAGAGAGGTTGGGGGTCGGAGTTCTATTACAACCACCAATGGGTGAGGAAATCAAGCAAAGCTTTAGGTGAAGGTGTGAAAACAGGTGGACGATGTAAGAAAGCAAGTGATAAGGAGCCAAAGGTATGAAAGCAAGTGGACGATGCTAGCAACGAGTGAGGCTTGGGGCTCAGAGTTCTATTACGATCACCAACAGGTGAAGAAATCGAGCAAAGCTTCAAATGGGTTTCAAAGTGACTAATAATGAAGCAGAATATGAAACGATGATTGCTATATTAAAATTAGCCAAGACTCTATGGGCTACCGAACTCATAGTGGAAAGCGATTCGACTCGGATTGTTAACCAGATGGCTGGAGAATATGAAGCTAAGGATGACAAAATGATCTCTTATCTAAAGATTGTTAATAAGTTAAAATGGTAGCTCGATTAATTCAAAGTAAAGCATGTGGCATACGAATCTAAAGCAAAAGTTGACGCACTTACCAATTTTGGTTTATCTATTGAGGTAAAGGAAAAGAAAATCATTCCTTTAGAATTCATCAAACGGCCCAACCTTGATACGACGAAAAAGGTTCAATACGTTAATCCTAAAGATGACTAGAGACGATCAAAATGTACATAAGCAAAAGGTGGCTCCCATAAGATAAGTAAATGTTAAGGAAAATCAAGGTTCAAGCAGTGAGATACTACTTGATAGATGAAAGTTACACAAACGGTCGATTGCAGGTCCGATGTATTTGAAAAGATAAAATTGAGCGAATGATTCTAAAAGTTCATGAAGGTTCATGTGGCAATCATTTGGGAAGAAGATCTCTATGCAACAAGATCCAAAAGGGAACGCTATTACTAGCTTAGCATGTAAAGTAACTTGGAATATTTTGCCAGAAAATGTGATAGTTGCCAGAGACATACACCCTTCATCCACCAACTTGTTGAAGAGTTGTCATCAATCAATTCGCCATACTTATTCATGAAATATTCAATGGATATGGTTGGACCGCTTTCGCTAGCCCTTGGGCAGGTAAGTATATGCTCGTTCTTATTGATTATTTCTCTAAATAGATCAAGGCTGAAGCCTTTGCAAATAATCAAAGAACGGGACATCGAACGATTCATCTAAAAAAACATCATCTATCAGTTTGGAGTACCCAGGAAAATTGTCATTGATAATGGTTCTCAATCATCTCCACCTCTTTCAAGAAATTTTACCAAGATTGGGATATCATCTAAAGCTTCTCGACACCCAAGTATCCATAGGGAACTGAACAAGTTGAAGCGATGAATAAAACGATTGTTAGAAATTTGAAGAAGAAGCTAGAAGCAAGGAAGGGTCATTGGGTTAAAGAATTCCTGATGCTATCATGGGCCTCTCAAACAACTTAAGGCGAGTGACTGGAGAATCCTTGTTTTCTTTTGTTTAAGGTGCAGAAGCAGTGATTCCAGCCAAAATAGTCCCTCGAGATCTCTAGATCAATTGTTCCCTTCTAAATGAGGTAGCAAAAGATAAAATGTTAAGGATATGCTCAATCTAATCGATGAAAAGAATGAAAACACCCTCTATTGCCTTGGTCGTTATTAGCAACCAACTGCGAGGTATTATAATACCAAAGTAAAAATTAGAAGGTTTTTGGTGGAAAAGCTTGTTCTATGCAAAATTTTCCTGAATACAAGAGAGGCAAATGTTGGAAAGTTAGGTTCTAACTAGGAAGGCCCGTATTGAATCCAAAAAAGTTGCAATGGTGTTTACAAGCTTGAACGGCTCGATGGATCCATTATCAGCAAAAGTTGGAATACTTATCATCTAAGAAAATATTGTGCTTAGTTTTGTTTTAATAATTTAAACTAAACAATTTTCTATTAATTTTTAGGTTTCTTATCTGATTGTTCAACTCTTTTCACTGTAGGTTGTCCATCGACGTAATTCTTAAGCATCAGTTAAACAATCTCTTTAGCAATGGTTGTAAAGAATTTAGGTTTGTAAAGATAAACTGTATACGGCTTGATCCCTACACATATGTATGTAGGCAGCTCGTGTTTTATAAACTAGTGCAACTGCATTATCATCACAATAATCATTTTGCTCAACTTGCTATGATTTCAAAATCTTACCAGCATTGGATTCGATCTACTCATCTAGTGTTCGATTCAATTTGCATCTTCATGGCTTAGCCATGTTCATAGCTCAAAATCTCACCAACACTAGATTCAATCTACTCATCTAGTGTTTGATTTGATTTGTCATCTTCATGGTTTAGTCATTTTTATGGCTCAAAATCTCACCAATACTGGATTCGATCTACTTATCTAGTGTTCGATTCGATTTGCCATCTTCATGGCTCAAAATCTCACCAACACTGAATTTGATCTATCCATTTAGTGTTCAATTCAATTTTCCATTTCCATGGCTATGATTCTCACCAGTATGGGTTCGATTTATTTACCAAATTATTGGTACAATACAACTTGATTCAACGCCTACTCGATATTTAATGTCCCATTTTATAATTGATAGTGTTTGCTTGCTTAAGAATTAATCACTTTTTAAGCTGCTATCTAATTAGTTATTTTCAAACTCAATGTATAGCTTTTATTGAAGCTTGTAAATAAAAAGAGACTTTGAGGGGGAAAGAGCATAGGATCCACTCGATTTGATTAGCCTATTCATTTGATTGGAACAAATCAGACATTAGATTGAGCGTACTACCAATACAGGAAGTTCAAAATATTACAAGACTTCAAAAAAAGAAGCAAAATAGCATCAACATTCACTCCGCAAGATTCAAAGTGCTCATGTCAGTTGACTTCGAAAGAGTCAAAAGTTTCCTTCTCTTTTTCGTTTGCTTCCTTAGAACTAGCATCTGCAACATCTTTCTTAGGAGGAGTCGCCCCATCAGTATTGCGATTAGCCATCTCTTTACTCTCTTTGTTCGATTTGTCAAAAGCAAGGACCTTTCAAAGTGTAGATATATTCTCTTTGATGTAAACTCCCTCGAATCGGTCTTCCTTGAACCTTTCATAAAGTTCAAGTTAAGCTTTGATGGTGGCGGTTCCATAAACCTCCATAACCTGTTCAGATAGCTCATTTATCTCACAATCCTTGACTTTGTTCTTTTCGATTTGCTTTTGAGGTTTCTCCTTAAGGATGCAAATCGTATTGCCCAATCCAAGGACCTTTTGATTCGCGTTGTTTAGCGAATGGGCCAGCTGGCAGACGTCTTCTTTATCAAGCCAACACAATAGTTTTCAAAAAGATTTTCATGAAACTCTTTGTGTTCATAATGCTACATAAAATAATTCATAATACAAAGTTATCTTACATAATTTGAAATTTGATCTTGTTAGCTATTGTCCTACAATCCAAGTTGAAAGTTCTTGTGTGAGCACCTTCGATTTTTTTTTTAAAAAATTTCTTGAACACTTTTTATAGTTTGTTTGGAAAGAGAGGTTGGAACTGCTTTTTACAATTGAAATTGTTTTTTGGTTTGAATTTTGTAAGAAAACACTATAACAAAAATGGATAGAATCGTAAAAAATAGTTGAAACTATGATTGTCAAATAGAGGATTAATTGAGTCTCAGTTCTTCTAAAGATGAGTAAGAGAGTGAAAATTTCCTGGTGAAAGGCAAAAATGAGATAACCTTACAATTGAACACTACAACTCCTTTTATGCAATGGTAGGGGTTAAATAAAATTAAGAAACTTATCATAGTATGTTTACTTACACGTGATTAGTGTAAAAATAAATCGAAGTGGGCAAGATTCGGAGTCTCAATAAGTTGTTTTCTTAAGTTTCAAGAATTGTAGTCGGAATCAATGTGAACCCTATTTAGGTGTTTGCTTACACTTAGAATCAAAGTAAATTTTTACTTATGTAACCTTAAATTCTATAATAACTATTTAGTATTACTCAATAAAATAGTAATTAATAATTTGTAATTATACTTTTCGAATAAGTTGAAATATATAACGTTAAAAATTGAAAGAAATTATTTTTTTGATAAATAATGATATTTTTCATGAAGTAATTGAAGGAAAAAAACATAATGTTGAAATAAAATAAAAACAGTTTAGAATATTAGATAAGCATCCACCAACCGTTCTCTCCACCTTTTGTTTTTTCTTCTCTTTTGAACTTAGGTGGGGGAAACTCTTTGCCTTTTAAGTAGACTTAGGTATGATTTTTACCGTTATGTTATACCTATAACCATGTTCTCTCCTCCTTTATCTATTAGGAAGAAACTAGAAAAGTAAAAAATAGTACCAGATTCACAAATCAACACACATACCAAAAAAAAATAAATAAAAAAAATAAAACAAATCAGTAATGTAAACAATTGACCATAAATATAACAAAGCAATGAATAACAGTACAATAAAAAAGCACAAAAAACAAACATTCGATTTTAATTTTATGTTATTATTATTATTATTTTTTTGGCGAAAGGAAACCACTTATTCAACGACGATATATAGTACAAGAAAATAAAACCACATGCATATTATATAAACAACCACAATTAAAGTAAAATTTGTTAAGTCAAGTTGATGGAGAAGAGGACTTCCAGGAGGGAAGAAAAGAGCAAAGAAAGTGAGGACGAAAAGAATACCGTGAAAAAAATTAGGACAAACTCTAATTTTTATGCTCACTTTTTTATCCACAATTTAGAAGCTATTAGGGGTAAACTAGTAATTTAATTTATTACTAGGATTGGGAGTGCCAATTCATAGGGGGATTGAGATTGCCAATACTATTTCTCAATCCCAAATTGGTGTAGGATCCATACATTTTTACTCCTATTTCATAATAAAATTAGGGTAAGTGAACATGAAGTTGATTCCCATTCCCCACTTCTAGTAAGTAAACATACCACCAATCTTTGACCACTAGAGTTCAACCCCACAGTGAGGTGGAGTTAATACAGTCCCAACATGACCATAACACGTGTAATTTACTCATAACCATTATTAATCGGGCAATTTTAGACTAGTTATGTTGTAACTTTTTAATAGCCTAAAATCAATCTAACTAAAAAAGAAAATTGCATAATATTAATTTTACATTAAAACAAATATTCATGTATCCTAATTAATTGTAAGACTTGTTTTCGAAAATTATTTTAGCCATCAAGAGTACCAAAGGGACCTCATAATTGAAATTTTAATAATTAATATTTAATTTAGTTAAAGCATAATTTTGAATTAAACAAAATTATTAACTTTTATTTATTCACTAAAAAGATCAAAGCTCAACATAATCATTTAAACATTATAGAAAGCTTTAACCATTAACTTTAAGCCCATGGAACAGCTTCTATAAGTTGGTCCCATGTAATAATATTTACAATTAGAGCTAGGTTAATCCTGATGAACTTCTATAATTACAATTTTGTCCTTAAAAATAAATAATATGTTGAATTTTTTGATAATTTGCTTATGATCTAATCATAAATATAATATAATTTATTTAATATTAACTATATCAAATATATTTAAGATCTCATTTATCTAAGACCGGGGTTGATTCTCGTGAAATATTTATACCTATTTTATGAATTTGTAGATTTGATATCTATAATGTACTTTCTAGTAACTCCAAAGGCATATCTCTAAGATGCAATGTTTTTGGTGATTCACTTGGGGTCACCCATTAACAAGTCAAACGATACAATTTATGAATGCGAGTTTATAAATCACTTAGGATTAAGGTCTCTTTGTCATTAATATAATGTGATTTTATTGACTATTATTTACAAGAGAGGCGTTTTGCAATTGTTTGTTGATTGAAGGGAAAAATTGAAGGCTACCCTATGCAAGGACTGTATTAGACTGTCATTTACAACAGATGGTTTGAATTTCTTTGCAAAATATATACTATATATGACTAACTGCCTACTATATTAATTGTGATTAAAAGCTTAAAAAAAATTATAAACTTTTATACCATGTCAAATGGTAAAGAGGAAACCATTGGAAAGCTGATTGAGCATTGTATATATGGATGGGATTTGAAAAATTGTTTAAGTTGACTATAGACAATGCTTCCATTAATAATTTAGCTATCAACTTCTTGAAAAGAGGGTGAATAGATAGAGTGGGACTGGTTTGGAAGGTCAATTTTTGTATTAACGTGGTGTTGCTCACATAATAAACTTAAGTCTAAGTGAAAGATTGAAGGAAATGCATGGTTCAATAGCTGCAATTCAAAATTCTATGAGGTATGTGAAATCTTCTCCTATAAAGTTGCAAAAGTTTTAACTTTGTGGAATGCAAGAGAGAGTCGAATACATGGGGTTTCACATAATCGGCTTAATTGTAAGTAAAGGATTAAAGGAAATCAATGGTTCAATAGCTACAATTGCAAATGTCATGAGGTACGTGAAATCTTCTCCAGCAAGGTTGCAAAAGTTTTAACTTTGTGCAGAGCAAGAGGAGGTTGAGTACAAGGGGTTTCATTCAAAAGTTTTAACTTTTGCAAAAGTTTCAAAAGGTTTTTGAGAGGTATGAAAAGGAGGATAATGAGTACTTAGGTAATTTTTGGAACAAGAGGGCAGGAAGAGAAAAGTGGGATCTCTATTGAAGGATAATTGGGATAACACTAAGGTATTTGTCCAATTTCTTAAGTCTTTCTATGATGGCACTTTGAAATTTAATGCATCATTGTATGTCACGTCCGCACGTTCTTTCCTGAGATTTGTTCCACTCAAAGGCGGTTGAGTGAGTTATGTGAAACTCATGAGAGCTTGTTGTCCTCCATGGCTCAAGAGATATGACGTAATTTTGAAACATATTGGGGTAATAGGGATAATATTAATTGCATGCTGTTTGTTACTATTGTCTTTGATTCTAGATATAAAATAGAGTATTTTAAGTACTATTTTAGCATGGTTTATGATGCTGTCATAGCCTTTAAGTTGTGCCAAAAAGTAGATCAAATATTCGCGCATTTGCTGTAGTTCTATGGTGGAGGGTCAAGGAATGAAAATAATAGAGAGAGGTCTAAAAATACTCTTAAAAAAAGAATCTACTGAAGAAGTGAATAGCTTGCTAAGTCAATTCTTAAAGTAACGTGGGGACAATATAGAGAGGCATCAAGCTGATGGAAATGTTAACCCTTTATACCCGGTTTTGATTTTCTTGGTTGGTGGAGTATAACAACAAGAAGTTCAAGGTGTTGTCTCAAATTGCCCATAATGTGCTTGCTGTCCAAGCATCAATAGTAGCTTCACAGTCGGCTTTTAGTATCGGAGGTCACACCTTGCATCCTTTTAGGAGCTCTTGGAATCCTAAAATGGTGGAGGCTCTTGTTTGTACTCAAAATTGATTGAGATCTACACATGATTGTATGCAAGTCAAGGACAATTTGAATGAGTTAGGGATTTATGAACACCTTCCAACATGTAATATATTGTACTATATTAATCAATTTATGAAAACCTTCCAACATGGAATATATTGTACTATATTGATTATTTTTTTGCACTTGTTCTACATATAAGATAACTTGATTGATTTACTCAGGTTCTCTCTTATACAAAACTCAACTTGATGTGTTACCACAACCATTGAGGAGCCTTTGAGTTTGGATTGATAATATGGTAATCATCCAATGCCTATTATTATGGTTCTCACCATTTTAGTGTTCTAAACTTAATATTAACTAATTTATGTTATTTATTTCTTGAATAAGGTGTCTGGATTGTTGGTTTTTGACCTGTTGCTGTGTTTGTCTTGGTATTTAGATGGTCTACTGTTTTTATTTAAATCTGTTATTGGATTTTTTTTTTGATGCTTTGTTTTGTTTGTTGTTGGGACTTTGTTTCTTTATGCCATATGTTGTTTAAGTTGTTTCTTTTTCCCATATGTTGGCATGATTTTTTATTATTATTATTTTTTTTTTCTGTTTGATGTTGGATTGCTGGGAATGATTTTGTTGGACTGCTACGTTGGATTTATGTTTTCAACAACCTTTTTCACTACAAGGAGTATGTTCTCTTTTTTAATTATTATGTTGTTGCTTAGCTAACTTTATTATTAATTTCTTATGCATATGAATCAACAACAGCAATATAGAAAACGCAGGCTCAAAATTTTGTGCAAGTAAAAGTTTTGGGCCTCATTTTAGCAAAGCCTAGCAACCCAACCCAAACTAAAACACTTTGGGTTACCGATGTTTTAATGATGATTAGGCCCAAATATATGCAGCCTATCCTCTGGGCAGCCCAGAAATTGGCCCAAAACATCCCAACCCAACCAATGTACAGCCCTAATCTTATCTTCCTTTTTGGAGGGACATTCTCTAAATTTCCTAATTTGTTTTTGCTTAGAGGTAAAAGTTTCACTTTCCTATTAGCAGTACTTTTTTAATAGATAACAAGTAAACATTTTTTTTTTAGGGTATAACAGGTAATCAACTTGTTTTCTCTTTGACTTAGGACTGGCCACCCTAACCACCATCGCCAATGCTAACGGTTGTCATAGAAGTTTTTAGTTTTTGTACATTTTTGAGAGTTCAACAATAATTTTTCAAAAAAAAAAAAAAAAACCCAAGAAATTTGGTGTTCCCTAAATCAAAATTTAGAGATGTTGATAGCTTATTATTGGATGAGAAAAAAGAAGCCATCAAAATTTAGCACACACTCAAATAGATTGACCGACTAAGATTAAGCTATTTCTTGGAGGCAGACATATATATATATATATATATATATATATTTATTTATATATATGACCAACAAGAAATTTTTACAATATCAAGACATGGACTTAAATTCAGAGCAAGAAAAGATACCGACTTTGAATTGAATTATAGACCAAAGTCAAGCCCATTAGTCTCTTGGAGCAAAATTTGTTATATATAAAAAAAAAGGAAAATTGTAGGGAATTTTTTTAAAAAATTATTAAAGTAAATAAAAAATTTCAAAAATATTAGTAGTAAAAAACAAGTAAATAAAAAATTTACTTGGTAATTTTTTTACCTATTTATTTACTGTAAGCAAAAAATATTTTTACCCGTAAGTTCTTTTGTTACAACTATTTACTACAAATAGTTTTAAAACCTGCTATTTAACATATATTATTTCCCTCATTCTTATTAAAAAGAGATAAAACAGAAGTTAACATCCTACTTATTTTGGTTTGGTTGTTTATTTTCGTTGGGCTAGAAAAGAAGCTTTTAAAAAAAGATAAAATTGCATTTTATGATATTTTACAAATTGCCTGTTTATGTGGCAAAAAAAATTATGATATACTATCACTCATATTATTTTTCTAAAAATAATTAATGTAAATTATTTATATATTTTTTCAATCAATTTAAATTGATAAATCTTAATACTTTCTCACTCCTCCACTTTCTCCACTATCTATAACAATATTTATTTTGGGGGCACAGTAAGTTTGAAGGATCACATGCGTAGCATAAGAATAGATGTTTGAAAATGTGGCCTTCAAAAAAATTCCCCTTGAAACAATTAAGGGGACACATGCTTTGAAGTCGTAGCGACCCATGTATTGCTGGGAAAAAGCTTTTTCTAGCCCATGTGATTTTGTTCAGGTAAAAAAAAAAAAAAAAAAAAATATATATATATATATATATATATATATATAAAGATTCATGAGTGCGAAAACTGGTCTAAAAAGAAATGAAATATAAATGGGCAGCTTTCAATTTCAATCATGACTAGTGAAGAAAGGAAATGCAACGAGTAGGTCCATCCATTAATTCTCTTTTCTTCATATTTTCCATTGCGAAAGCTTTTAATTTAAAAAAAAAGTGCTCACTATGGTCCTAGCTAGACCCCTACTGCTAAAATTCCTTACAATAAAGATAATATTTTGCATTATTTTTTTAGGTTCCTATACCTGCGAACCTTAGGTTATATTTCTGATTATTAAATTTAATTAATTTTTTTTTCTGTAAATTTTACGATGAAAAGATAAATATTTATTTATTGGCAGGTTATTTTTTGTTAGTGCCCACTATAAAGATTATTAGTAATTTAAACCTAAAATAGTGTGTGTATAATAAACCTTGTGATGCATATCTGAGGTCATGCTCTGCAACTGTAGGCCTAGAAATTGACCCATATTTGTGGGGGCTTCTTCGCTGCCGCGCAGAAATCTTCTAGTGTCAATTTTCTCAGTTCTCACAGGAGCAGAGAATCTCAACCGCTTGTCCGCCACCTCAAAATTGATTTATTGTTGTTTTCTTATAAGCTTAATAATTGAAGGATATGTGCCAATGATCACTATATGTCAAATTATTGAAAAATTATTTTCATCTAAATCTTTTTTATCTTTATAGGTAATAACTCCGTTACTCACAAAACTGTAGGCTTTATTTTAATATATAGTATACCTTTTAGATTGAGTGCTACTTTTTTGTTTATAACAAAGTCATAATCCAAAGGATATGATGAGAAATGGAGTTTAGGTTTGAAGGGGCACGGATTTAATTCCGCATTATATTAAAAAATTAAAATAACGGAAGAGTATAAAATTATAATTGTGAAAAAAGATGTAGTTGAACGATCTGTGTGTGATATAGATATGTGTTTGATTTTATGTATACCTTCTTTTCCCATTAATTATATCTCTTTACTATTCAGAACCAAAGAACCCCTTGATCCGCAACTTCATAATTCAAGATTGAAATTGTCGAATAGTCATAGAATTTCTGTTAGATTAAGAACTAAGTGATATTATGTTGTACTATGGAGATATTATTATTAACACGCTTCAATTATATTATGATGGAATTGTTTGTTTAATTACAACAATGTAATGTGATCATACTTTTTAGTTTTAATATTTCCTTACTTTGTCCTTATATATTTTGAAACTAGATATCCTTTACATATGGAGAAATATATATGCATGGATTTCATTCTTCAAATATTTTTTTGGCCAAAATTATGACAATAATACCCTCAAATGGTTTCTAAAATATATTTTAAATATTAAAAGAAACCAAATAGAAGAGAACATAATTTCTTTTGAAGGACAATAAATAAGCCACAAATAATGGTACTAATATGGAAAACAAATAGTAATTTTAAAATAGTTTTTAGAAACTATTAGAGAGTAGTTTTACTCTTTCGTTTTGTTTTCTATGAAAAAATAAAAGGCAAGAGGATGAAATTAAACATATCTTTTAAATTCAAATAACAGCTTTGTAATTTTTAAAAAGAAGGATAAAGTGAAAAAAAGGAGGTATGCTTATATAAGATATCCATAAAATTTATTATTTCAACATTCATATAGCTGGCTAGTATAACCAAACAATTACATATATACCAATTTGTAGATTAAGAAGAAAGCAAATTCAAAATGCTATGTCAATTGGGTGTACGAAAAATTAGGTAGATGAGAGGGAGTGGATGCTCATGACTTAGTGTAAGGTGGCAATTTATAGTAATGAGTTTATGTTAACATGTTTCTTAATTGTGTCTGAAAATGTTAACTACGTGAATGACTCATTTAAAGCGTTCAGAAACGTATTTGTATATTTGTTTATTGTGATAATCATGTGAACCCAAATTTGACCCGAAGTCATTTATTGTAAATCCAAACCAACAAACATTATATGGAAATTCTCCCTAAACTATAGGTCTTGTAATACTTTGACCCTCAAATTTCAAAATATAACATTTGTTCCCCTTAAAGAATGAGTTAACAAAAATGGTTCTTCTGTTAAGATTTTAATGAAAAATTGACAAATAATTTTAAAATAAGGGGTATTTGGTAACCTTGCTTGTAAAAATAATTACAAAAATTAAAACTATAATAAAAATAGTATTTATTGATTATTGAGAACAAGAAAAATTTAAACTATAATACCATCTAGTTCCATCTTTTTTTCAAAATTTTAAATTTTTAAAAGTTATAAACACCACTTGAAAAAAAAAAGAATATAAAAAAATTTGATATAATAAAAGATATAACATAAATGTTTCAAAGAGAAAAAAAAAACTCATATGGTATATTTTTAAAGTTTTTAATTGTATTGATAACATTTAAAATTTTAAAATACACTTTGGGTGTGAAAAAACTAACAAAACTTCAAAGAAAATTTCTTATATCGGAAAGAGAAGGGATTTGGATGGTATTATGACTTTAATTAATTTTTAATCATCAATAAAAACTATTTTTATTATAGTTTTAATTTTGTGGTTATTTTTATAAGTAAAAAATACCCCTAATTTTAAAAAGTCAATTTTTTGTTAAAAATCCAACAGAATGATCATTTTTGTTAGCGGCTCACATGTTAGGGGAAACGGATATTATGTTTTGAAATTCGAGGAACAAGGTGTTACTAGGACTATAGTTTAGGAAGAATTTTTGTAATTAATCCTTTAAATTATCACCCTTTAATTGTATAGGATACTTAAATAAGTAATAGGCAAAGGACAATAGAAATAATAGAATGATTAACACTTCAAACAAAAAAGCATGAGGACAAGCAGGATATGCATTCAACAACCGTGTCCTCATATTTTATACGATTGTTATTTGTAAGGAAGGTTTGTGATAGGTCTATGGGAGGAGACCTAACAAAGACTAAGGGAATGTTTCATCAAAGAGGGTCAAGATCCATGTCAACCCTACCACGGGCCACCAGGTGGAGGAGATGAAGAGGAGACTCGTTTGTGACAAGACAATATCCCACTAGTCAAATAATTAATTCACATATCATCATCTTATTGAAAGAAGAGCCAGCTATTGAAACCATTGTTATGGTTGAAAATTGGGCAAAATACATTCAATTTTCAAACCATGGAATTCAGACCAAAGTCAATGAAAAGAGAGCTGGTCGTAGAAGGCACACGCAGAATATTAAATCAAATTCCACTTTTAGCTTGTCTTACATCATAATTACATAATTAAATCTACCCAAAAAAAAGAGAGGAAAAAAACCACATGAATAGGATCGGAGCCAAATATATATATATATATGTGAAGGAGGAAAAGAGACGTGATTGAACTAATAAAATGAGGCTAATAAAAAGATGTAGAATGTTGGGAGGAGCAAAATACAAATTTAAAAGGGAGGAAATACAATTTTAGGAAAGGAAGGGGACCTACTCCCCTCTGACACTGCATCTCAACATTCATGATGCGTCATGAATTCAAGAAGGCTGTGATACAGTTTTTTTGAATTTAAAAAAGGGGATTTAAACTCTTTATTTTTAGGTGAGTCGGATGTGGTTCTATCACTAGGCTATGCCTACAACTAAGACTGGAATATAATTTTAGGGGGAAAAACACAATTATAAAATTTATATACAAAATTAAAAGGAAAAAAAGTTTACAGGGACTAGTGTCTACCCCTTGTCTGTTGGGTGGCTCAGTCGTCCATATGGAGTTTTGAGTATTCATGGGTTTGGTGAGGATAACAAGAATTTAGATTAGTTTAATCAAAGCTTTAATTAATAGGGTTATATATATATATATATTAATTATATGCCATCATCATGATTGCGGTGCAAAATCCTAAGAGCAAGCTAATATATATCTTTTGCTGCCACTTGACCAATATTGTGTGAATCATACTTGAATAAGAAACCATGTGTTTCTCTCTCCCCTATATTAATTCCTTCAATTATCTGATTGAATTCTTTATTTAGTTGTTTAAAGCTGTACGCATCCATATTTCCCCTTGTCCCTTTGGGGAGCCTACGTTTAAAATGTTGGAAAAACCAGTCTTTCGGCTAATACATACGGGTTTCGTGCAGTCCAGAATGAACCAAGTGGAAGTCTTAGTTGGTCTTCTTTACAAGATTATATATATATGTATGTATATGTACTTTTGTTTTGTTGGTTATTTGTACAATAACAGTACTTTTCTAGAGGGTGACTAAGCGGCTACATATATAAAAAAGGAATAACATTTCAATAATGAAGGGAGGGCAGAATAATTTTCTTTCTTTTTTTTTTTTATCATGTACATATATGTAGTTAAATATATTAGCGAAAACTAAAGTGTTTTTTGTTCATCTACATGTTTAAGATAAACACCAAAGTTCTTTGTCTTTGTTTGTATTCTATCATTTTGAGCAATAGTTGCATTAAAGAAATGTGAGGCCAATAATAGAACAACGTTTGCTTTAATTTGTTAGGTCCCTAGTTTTCAGGACTTTTTGATTAGAATCTGTTAAGTACTACATTCAAGCACATAATTGATCAATACATAGAAGAATCCTTTTTGTTTTACCCCGTTTAATATTAAGGGCTCTTCTTTTGTAGAAATACCCATTAATTATGTGAATTTTTAAACCCTTAAATCTGATTGAAATCATTTTTTTTTAAATCTGGCAGCTGAAATAATAAAGACCCACCAATAAATTACTTTTTCAGAAACCTCCTTACATCAATATGGAGAGACAAGAAATAACCACTTAAAATACCATTCTGTGAAATATTCCTCACCGTCAAATAATAAAATAATTGTCTCTTAGATTTGGCTGCTTGGTGTACGGTAATCATTTGACTTTTGACAATTGATGTTTGTTATTGTTGTGGTGAGAAAGGTGTTCACACTGTAAGTCAACCGACGGTATAATTGGTCTTACCTTTATAACACGACGCCCTTGGTAATCACATGGTGTTTAATGGATATTTAAGACTTAATACGGGTGTCTTGCCCCTGATAAGGGTGTTTTTTTAGCAACGTTATTCAAACTATATAGTTTTAATTATTATAATATAAAATTTTTATATGTTACATCATAAAATAAATTACAATATAAAAATCTTATATGATATAGTATATTCGTTTTAACATGTCATCCTCGTAGCGTTGTCAAACGCACTAGTATCTTGTATAGTAAACAAGTGTAGAGCATGATAAGCATGTGGTAGCACGATATTGTCTTTGGATTAATCCATGCAGAGCATTATTTAGAAGAAAAAAAATTATACTCAATCGAAGAACAAAACCAAATTCTATTTGAACTTCAAATTTGAGTCATTTTTTTGCTTTGCGGGCATCGGTCAGTGCAAAGACTCTCGTACAAGAATTACAAGTATAGCTAGCTTTTGTTAAGCCGGATAGTTTCGAGCCAGATGATAATAAATTATCTCACTTTTTTAAGAATGTGTAGTCATTGAATGAGGTTAAGTTATCTTATTTATTGAATTTTTTCAATTTTATTAATTGTAAGATGAAAATTTTTCCTTTAACGATTCTTATTGCTTTTTTTAATAAGTAAAAAAAGATGAAATGTATATACGTTTAGATGTATTGTAATTTTACTAGAAAATACTTTTCTTGGTTTTGACTAAAGTTTTTTAATGAGGTTTATCTATAGTACTCTTTCAAGGAAAGAGTTTCGACTTTTAATTGCTTGGGAGGTAATTCCGGTTATCTTTTTAATTTTTTGTTTGGTTTGTCACTAAATTGTCATTGTCTTAATTTTTTGGGTTGTTATTTTTCATAAAATTTTGTACTTTCTTTACTACATAAGT
Source organism: Artocarpus hirsutus (assembly GCA_946598075.1). NCBI lineage: Eukaryota > Viridiplantae > Streptophyta > Magnoliopsida > Rosales > Moraceae > Artocarpus > Artocarpus hirsutus. The sequence goes on along the minus strand of CAMOHE010054522.1, from coordinate 119,090 downwards.
TTTTGAGTGGGGAATTTGGTAGAGTATTTGGTTGCTAGTCGGTGTTAACCTCATTAAGATATGCTAATTGCTTTTAACATTGGTGATTTCATCTCATAGTTTATTAAAAAAAGATAGAAAATACCAATTAATATAATGTAGTTTTAAATTTTTTGGTGTACCTTTTTTAATGAATGACAAGACAAGATAACTGATATCAAAGTCTCTACTGATATACCTCAACTAAGTTGGCACCCATTAGCCTATCCTCATCAAAACCTCCACTATAACATTTTTACAAATAAATTAAAAACATATATACGATAATATCCATCCTCAAGGTAAAAAAAATAAAAAATAAAAAACTCAGAAAGAGGGTAAACAATTGTAATTTCATGAAGAAACTATGGTAAGGTTGTACAATAGGTCAAGAAACTTTCCCCAACGTCATGGTCCCATAGTTTGAGCTTCACGAAAACCTTTCAAGTAAAACTCAAGAGGAAAAAAAAAGGAAAAAAAAAAAAGAGTACTCAAACTCAGTAAAATTAAGAGAATCCGAAGCTCGAGAGCCCTAAAACATTGTCTCTAGAAGCCAGTTGTCGGTAAAATAAAATCATTTTAGAATCACACAAAATAAAAATTAGATAAAATCAAATACAAATTATTAGTCCCACGATCTTGAGTGATAGAGTAATATTATTTATTTATCTTTGCGTACGCATATTTAACATTACTGCAAAAATTTCTAAAAGGTTATTATCTTTTCTAAGAACCCAATTGGTCAAATCAACCCCATGCCAAGTCAAAACCGTATCAATCTGAGCCATTCAATTTGCTCTCAAAAGTTCACCACCCTTCCCGTAGTCAACCCCAAAAATTATGGGGGTTGACTTCTCCTGAATGGTTAAATAACTTATTGACTTATGACTCATGGCCCCCCATGTGTGTATGATCACTACAAGAATCGATCAACATCCAATTAGATCATTTAATTAATTAACATTTTGGATACCATGACTTTATGAAATATTTTAGAACTAAAATTATTGATCTCCAATCAGTTAATCTAGCTTGGCAAAAGATAAAATTACAAAAACCCAATTACGAGTTTGGTGAGTTGTCTTACATATATTAGTACTAAACCTAACACACGTATACGCGGTGCTTGTTTCACCCATCTAATTCAAATTATGTGGTTGACCTTTAAAATGTGATGAACAAATAAATAAGAATACACGTGTATATAATATAATAGTAGAAAATTTTAGAGCAGAAAAGTTGTTGGGATTGACACAAAAATGAAGTGTTGGAGATGAAACAAAAGGCAGATATACAACTTGGGTTTTAATTCCAATTTGATAATTATGCTAGTGATGGATCATGTGCCATGTGTTTGTTTTTATATGTCAATGAAGATAAAACCCATGAGACCTCACATGGGGTGAGATCTAACTTCTTAGTCATTCTTACTCATTCCTCACTCGTGTGGCCTGTCTCCCTTTCTCTCTCTACCTCTTACATGGCCATGGGGGATGTCACTAATTGGTGTCTGCGTCTGCGTTTGAGCAAATGTCCTTTCGGTTTGTCAGCTAGCACACCTCAAGCTTACTGCAACATGACATCACACACACACGCACAAAATATTATATTGGCAATTTGTCTTGTGGGAACTGAAAAATATACTTATCAACGGGTGTATGACTTTCAGCATCCCATCATCAACGGGTGTATGACTTTCAGCATCCGATCTTCATAAAAAAATGATTTTGACAAGATTTATCGAGGTCAAGACATACAGTACTGGTAGGGGTATCTATAGAAAAAGTTCCCTATTAGATTTATGAGAGTGTTTAGAAATGTTGTTATAACTTATTAGTTTAACTGTTGCAATATAAAACTTTTACATACTACAGTGTAAAACAAAAGCATGCTACAGTGTAAAGCTTTGACATGCTATAGTGTTTTGATTTTTAATTTATTAGTTTCAACTAAGTTTTTAAACACATCCTATATCTAAGTAGCATTCTTTTTTGAAAGAGCACTCCTATATAACCCTATAAGGTTAAATCTCGCTACTTAGAAAACAATAGGTCCTAGTCCAATAAGTATATTATTTATTAGATTGGAACCTAGCTATTATTTTCTAAATAGCTTAGTTCTATTCCAATTAGGATGAAAAAGAATTTTTCTTTTTGAAAATAGATAGATATGAGGAGTATTATAATATAATATTCATGCAAAATAATAATGATGTTGAAAAGTGTAACAATAGTATGAAATAACTCAATCTTTTTGTTGTTATAATTTTAGATGTTAGTGTTATATTATAAATGTCATGTTGTACTTCTAAAAAACTATTGATCCTTCCCAAAACAATTATGATAGTATTTTACATATATATTACTGTATGTATTTATTTCAAAATCCCCCGCTCTAAATTTCATATGACATCAAAGCCCAACAAATATAAACGAGAAGTTCGATATATCCAATACATGATTAGTACCTTTAAAGAGACTACCAATTTACATGGTTTATCGAGGATAAAAGAAACTCAAGTGGCACATCGTTTAAACACGAAAAGAATATTAGTCCATTTCATCTAATAGGTTGACTTTTTAAAATACAAATTTAAGTCTTTAACAAGTTTAAATTCTATCGGTGTGTGTATCTTATCTAATTAATTAGTTGCTGAATTTCTGCTTCTTGAAGAGGAATTTTGTCCCGAGTGCCCTTATGATCAAGAATAGGAAAGACGTGTGAGGAATTTTATTGTAAATACTTTTGTTGTTTGTGTGTACCTCCTGTGGTGAGACCAACGAATTTATGTAACTTCTTGTTAAACTTTTTGCTCGAGTATGATTAGCTTCATATTTTGCATATATACTAAGGAAACAAACTTGTTCATTCTTTTTTGCGCATTTTATTGCTTGATTTGTACCGAAAATAATACAAATATACATTCGTGAGTTAATGATGGACATTAAAGAATCTTCACACCCCAATATAGTGCGCTGAGCACTCCTTAAGTGTTTGTTAAATTTTGTATTCGGTAGGGCTGGATAATTTTCAATATATGGGAGATTTAAATGGCATATATATGTCCTTTCTAACTTGAGAAATTTGGATAAGTTCTAATAGGAAGAGATAATATAAGTTCTAATAGGAGGAGATAATATAACAATGACAGATCTAAACCCTGGACGCATGTTTAACCTTTTATGATAATATGGTAGGCCAATTCTATTATTGGTCTTTTCATGGTATGGCTTCACAGTGGCATCATATTAGTAGTGCATGTTTCTAATTGTTAGATTTAGTCAATATCACATTAAAATAAAAAAAAGATGCAAAACAAATAGTTTTTAATATATATCTAACAACTGAAAAGCAAAAAGCTGCCGATAGTACATTTTTAATATCTTAACGTAAAATTATCCTTTTATTAAGGGATGAAATTTTGGGTTTTTTTTGTAAAAATTTTGAATTTGGATTAAATTTTAATTGACTTGTTCATTTCTAACTACGTGAAATTTTCGACAACATGAATATTTCCATTATAGCCCTGGTTGGATCGACGGATTAGATTTTCCGATCCTAACCTACCTCTCTTTAGGCATGTATGGTTTGATAGAACGGGGGGATAGGAATGTGGGAAGCATTCCTAAACATTGTTCTGTTGTCATCCCTAATCCTATTATCAAATACTTTATGGTTTGTTCGATGAGCTATGATGTATAAAAGTCAAGTTTAGCCGTGCGGAAAATGAATACTACTTTTTACCAAGATAGTAGAATGTTTAATTTCTTTCTCCCTTTCTTTCTCTTGATTGATGATTATGCCTCCTAGAGCATTGAAAGGGCTAACATATCAATCTACACTAAAATCTCGCCCTAAATTCTCTCATACGTTGCTTTCTGACAAAAATTCTTTTCCTGTGGCTCACAATATCAACTCAGCAGCTGACTATAGACGCTCCTCTTCCATAAACAAGCAATTTAAGCTTTTACTTTTACTTCTTAGCTTAGTCCATTTAGAGCTACTTACTGTCAAACCCGCGTATTAGCCAACTTTTTTCTTTTATTTTTTATTTTTGTTTTGTGATCTACTTGTGTAATTTATTATCTTTTTGCATATAGACGTATATTCAATAATTAAATAATAATGCATGACTTTTTAGTAGTATATTTACTACTTTTTCCGCTATCTACTTTTTACCTTCAATTCTTACTATACATGAGAAAAGAAATAAAAGGTTCAAGATAGTTTATCCCGTTATCATGTTGTACTGTATTTTTTTTTCTACTAGATAATGATTCATCCAACTTGAATTAGTTAAGTTTTGTGGTGGATTTTCTTTATGAGTTTCTATGCAAGACGCAATTATAGGGAGACAACTATGGAACAGGATGATACTATTTCAAGCCTGATAAAATAAAGCCAGGATATTCCTTTCGTTTGTCTCCTTTTTTTCTTTGTTTTCACCTTTATACAAAAACAACTTGACACACGGATACCGAAGTCAATGAGCCTAAAACTCAAACTCATAGGGCGGCACAATGAGTTCGAACCATCCATCGTGCAAAGCAATTAGCAAATATAGTGTAAAGCAAAATGAAACTACTCTCACATGTTATAGTGTTTTGATTTAAGAAATAATTTAAATTATTGGTTTGAACCACTCGTCCGGACACCTTATTAAATATTAAAAAAAGTAAAAACCATCGAGAGAACTAGATACGAAATATCAATTTTTGTGTATATATAAGAAATATCCTTAACATCATTTCTCGATTTGTGTTTGCCATTCTAACACAGGAATAATGTTTTTTTTCCTGTACCATTTCAATTTTGGTGGAGGACAGGGCTAAATTTTCATCTTGATTAGTTCAGTTAAATGTAAGTATTTTTCTACTACAAAGATTAAATGGAAGCATAACTAGAGTAGCTCACTAAACCAAAATATAGTCAAACTCAAAGCACCAAAAAGAGACATTGAAAAAGAAAATTCCTCTTATAAGCAGTGGAGAGATTAGGGCATATGCCTCTACTTACATTTTAAAATCTTAATTTTTATCTTTAAATGTTACATTTTAAAATCTTAATTTTTATCTTTAAATGTTTATGTAAAATTTTAGTTGTGCCCCTATTTTTTAAAAATAAGTCAGAATTTGTCCTCATTCTATAGTTAAAATTTATAATTATGTCCTTATTCAAGAAAAAAATTATCTCCTATTTCTTTTAGGATGTGTCACTAAAAATATTTGTTTGCTGTGCCACTGCTTATTAGCCTATAAATGACCAAAGGCATCATCAAAATTGTCATTTCCAAACTTCAAACATTGTTTACATATTTCTCCTGCATGCATGGCTCAAAACACTCTCATAATTGGTTCAAATAACATATATGATTCCTCCATCATGATCCAATTAATCATAGAATATTCATCTCCTTTCAACCAAAACCACAATATATATATATATATATATAGATATCAATATTGCTGTAACGATATTGAAATGGTAATCCCATCAAAGCGCCTGACTGACTCATGAAGCTCTCTCTCTCGCTTTCTCTCTCTCTATATATATATATATATATGCTCATTATTTTGACCACGTCACTACCAATTGTCAACCACCACTCATAAAATATCTAGCGAAAAAGAAAACGTAATGTCATTCCTCGATCAAAAAAAAAAAGTTATGACAATTTATTGGCATCTCTCTGTGTGACACGCAAAACGAGGAAGATCATGAGGTAACTTGGGGGATAATTAGATGGCAATGGGCAATGGGCAATGGGCAATGGGCAATGAAGTAAATGGGGGTTTGGGTGTAAGTGTTTGTATTGTGGGTGTTTGGGTAGGCCAAATGATGAGGAGACGAGAATATTCAACAAAAAAAAAGAGTCACTTTCAGGGTTCTGACTCTTACGGAGGTGTGAAGTTGGCAGTGGGCCCCACCTGTCGTCGCACGCGTGCACGCCGCGTGGACCCCACTCGTTGACTATTTTTTTGGACAAAAAAAAAAGAAGGGAAAAATAGATAGAATAAATTCATAGACACCATGACGTCAAAAGGCCTCTCTCTGCCTGCCGCCCCTCTTCCTGGTCAAAATTAATATTGTTAGGAGGCTTTCCTTCCATTCCCTCTTTATTTGAAAATTTTTCCCACTTTTATCGAGAGCAGCCCTTTTTTTTTTTGTAGAATATTCTTTTGGATAATTAAATACACAAAAAAGCCAAACGGAAGGAATATTAACAAAATTTGTCAGAAGTTAAGAAAAAAATAACTACAACAAATATTTAAATTCAATAGTTTTTAACAAAATTAACGATTTTTTAAGGGTACAAAATTTGAGGTTTCTTCGAAAGACAAAAATTACCATTTTGGATTTCTCAAAAAAGAACAATTAAACATTTTGGCCACTTGAGGGTGTGCGTAACCAAAGCTCAAATTTTAATAGAAGTTTATCTATATATAAAAAAAATTAAAATTTTGATATTGAAGGATGTACAATGGTAGCCGAGTGATTTTATCTTTATGATTAAAGTCTTTGGTTTTGTTTGATAGAGCTTATTAAAAGCTATTTTTGATTTTTTAAGCTTAAAAGCTACTTCTATAAGTTTTTAAATAGCATGTTAAAAATGTTTTGGTTCTTCATTGTTGCTTCTAGTAAAGTTAAATAAAATTACCACCTCTTCAAAAAGCTCTTATGAATATATTTTAAAACTTGTACTAGATTTTCAATAAAAACATTAGAAATTTCATTTCCTAACACTTTAATTGCTTATCAGAAAATTTAAAATAAAATTTTCTCTTTATAAATATGGTTCTAAAAACTTATTAAAAAATCACACCTTCTACTTTTCCTTTGCTGCAAACCAAAAGCAAAAGCTCTTCCAAACCGTCCCTTAAAGTTAGCATCACTACTAAAAAGAAGATATTTAACACACCATCTTTAAAAGTACTCAAGCCCATTCTCAGTCAATAAAAGTTGACTTTTGACGATGGCTCTAAGCTCCGTAAAATCATGTAAAACTCCACGCGGTCTCATGAGCTACGGGTCATTGGACGAGGTTATTGAGAAATTGTTGTTAAAAGTTTTAAAAAATGTGTTCCAACTAAGCCTAGGAACTTGTGGATGCACTCAAACATAGAGTGAGAAAAATTAGTCAGTGAGCAAAGATATAACTAAACTAAGGAGGCGTGATAAATAAAGAGATGCAAAATTTTAAGAAGAGGCAAAGATAATTTTTTTTTTCACCTTTGTTAGTGAATGGCTCCGCCGCTGGATGCTTCTAAAGAGATTAAGCTTGCTAGGTGCAACCGGATCTATACAAGGAACAAAAGTATAGACAAGAAAGTGGAAACTTCTAAAGTAAGTTTAATTACTAAGGGTTACACCTAGAACATAAGGTATCAACTACGATGAAACTTCCTCTCCATAGGTATATACTTTAGTCCATCCGAATTCTTTCTAATTGTTGCTGCCCATTTTGACATGAAATATGATAAATGGATGGTAAAACAACATTCTTAAATGGCCATATTGAAGAAAGCTTGTGTATGTTGTAACTAGAAGGGTTCATTGAAAAAAGGTCAAGAGCAAAAATCTATGTGGATCAACTTTTTTTCCTTCCTTCTTTGTGATCCTTTGTTTTATTGGGTATTTGAAAAATATAGTTTGAACAAATTGTTTGAACTAACTTTTATTAAAAACATTGTAATATATAGGATTTTATTATAGCTTATTTTTTCTTGATATAATAAAATGTGAGAGCTTTACACTACAGCAACTAAAAATTTTGGCTAAAACTGAATTTGTCAAGCACATTATTTTATCAACTTCTACAACATTAAGGTATGTAGATTTCAAGATCAATTAATTTTTATCATTCTTAGGACATAGTTTTAATATTTAGTTTTAATATTTTCATGTATATTTTATTTTTATATCTATGATGTTGTTTGGAATATACATAATATTATTATAGGTTGTCATAAATGGATTAAATTTTATTTTATTTTGTATTAGTTTTTAAATAATTTTTTTTATTCGTGCCTTCACTTGATTCAAAGTCTTTGGAGAAATTTGATAGTTTTACAAACACTTTAATGACAAAACGTTTTGGAGAGTTATTCTAGAAGACTTGGGGATTTGACAGATTCAATATATCCCATAATTATTTGTATTACATGTAATTATGTGATAATATGGATGTCAATTGCACAAAAAGTAATTATTTTAGTTAAGATAAATACAATAGAGTAATCATTAGTTATCTTAAGTAAAATAAATAATTATGTTAAGTAAGGAAAATTATGTTTGTATAAATATGAATCAATTCTAAATTCGAACAGGATAGCTTATGTAAAAGATGGACTTTGTCTGGAGTAAGATTAGATAATTACTTACAAGTCAACATGTGATATTCCTACCTAACACTATGTTTGATAAAAGGAAGAGATGGAAGGAGGGAGAGGGAAGAGAGGGAGATGGAAGGAGAGGTTAAATTCTTTGTTTGATTGGAGGAAGAGGAGAAGTGGAGGGATGTGGTCTTTCTTTGTCTCACCAAATTGGATCCTTCTTCTAATGGAAGGATACAAGCACTTCGTTCACATTTAGTTCTAAAAAGACTACTTTACCCTCTAAATAAATTATTAGTAAAAAATATAAATATATTATGTAGTAACTTTATAAATAACTATCATCTATCATACCAAACAACAAAAATAATTACTATAATCCTCTCCATCCTTAGTATTGTACATCCCTACAATTCTCTCCATTCTTCCCACTCTTCATCCCTTTACCCAAAGGGGTGTAAGGGAAGGCGCCCCCCTCATATAGAGGATAGTGGGCGATCATTTGCAAGTTTGGGAGTTTGATTATATCTCAATAACTCCAATTAAGTCTTTGTGCTATTAATAGTTTATTTTGATGAAAATCTTTTTTAGCCTCCATCTAAGTTTTTATGCTTTTCCCTTTAGGCTAAACAAGCCATAAACAAGAAGAATTGTTAAGAGTCGTGAAGTTTAAGAAGATTAAATCAGTACCCACTCTCCATTAATTCAAAGGAGGAGAATTATGAGAAATATAAATGGTTTATATGCTTAACCGTCGAGAGATTGTTTGGCCAATAGGTACAAACAATTGACATGCATAACAGTTGTTTGATATATCAATATGAGATGGATCATGAAGGTCTGAAACATGCTAGAAATTTATCCTAACGTGTTCTCTACTTCTTCTTTTTTTGAAATACTACTTTTTTAATAACCAACACATTTAGAGTTTACAAAATGTTTTCAAAGTCATGTCGCAACATTTTGCAAATTTTTTCTATTACAACCAACAACATTAGCAATTTACCTCTTAGTTATTGAATTCCAAGGCTTAAAAAAAAATCATATGTCGAATTTTTTTCTCAGCTTATGTAGTGTCGGCTGGTAATTTTTTTCCACCATGAATGTGCGTGCGCGTACACGGGATAAAAAGGGTTGTTTTTTCTTTCCTTTTAAAAAAAATGGCGGTTTTTGACAAAGGGAAATATATTTCATAGTGTGCAAAGATAATATATATACTGGCACTTTAGTTGGAACTAATTAGTTTTAACTAACTACAATGTACAATTCTTAATAACTATAGTAAAAAGCATGAAGTTGTTACAGTGTAAAGCTCTCACATGATACAATTAACAATTCTTAAATTTAAACCTTTGATTTCAACTAAAGTGCCAAATGGCTTATAATTCATATTAATACAGTCTTATACTTTAGGAAATATGATATTTAGAAATAGTTGGTATATTTGTTGACTCAAATAAATTGCTCAATGCTCAGAGCGGAAAATGAAATGCTAAAGAAGAAATAATATGTACCCAACTCCAAATAGACATCCAAAAATATATACTAAACATTGAAGATATATATATATATATATATATATATATATATGGCTCGTTTGGTTTATATATTTAAACAGAAAGTTTGAATAAAAAATTATTTTTTTATAAGAGAAAATGCTGTAATGAAATAGTTCAAACTGTAATTCAAACCTATGAAACAAACGAACTATAATTTTTTTTAACAAAATCCTCTACAATCAATTGAAATATGCGATTAACTAATGTTTAGATATCATATCAATCTTTCAACCGATCATTTACTGTTTCGTTCCTTCAAATGCTATAGCAACTTAGGACTACAAAATTGGTTTAATAATCAAGTATTGCATCAATCAATATATATGCTTGGCGTGGAGGAAGTTTTATTTATTTTTTTCATATACATGCTGTCCTACATCCTAGCTTGTATGATTGAAAACCATTACCTAGTCTAAGGTTTATAAGGAAAAAGGTTGAGGCCATCCTTAATTTGTGTGTTCGTAGATTGTATAGATGAGTGAGCACTATTTGGATGGAAGCAAATCTAAGTAGAAGGTTTTATAGATGTCCAAGATTTCAAAATGTCGTTTTTGTCCTTATAAACCACCTATATGAGACTTTTGTACGTTTATTTTTATTTCTTTTGACTAGAATTTAAAAAGATGGGACAAAATAGTCAGATCTGAAAGTTTAAGGTAATAAAATAATGATTTCTAATGTTTAGCAGACAAAGAAAAGAAACCCCAAAACTCAAAGACTATTAGTATTAATAACTTTTAAGATATATAAAATACCACATTATCATTGTAATTGAAACATATCTTTATTTTTATAATTTGATAGGTAACGTTGTAAACTCAGCCACATTTTCTTCTTTTTGTAATGTTTATAGGATCAATCTCGATTGTTTCCACACGCAAAAAAAAGTTTGACACAGCTAGGCAAGACAGTGTTGAACTCAGCATTCGAAAAAAAAAAAGGCCGATTTCTACATTTTATGGACTACAACTTACGGCACATGTAAATATGATTTTATCTTTGACTAAGTATAATAATCAACTTCCAACAAACGCAAATATTAATTCAATTCTAACGATGACATAATTAAAAAATGACTCTAAGATACAAGAATTTCAGTCAATATAAAAGACAAAAATACTTAGTCCTTCACCAACAAAAGAAGTTACTAAAGTCAAGCTGTTAATTCCTGGCAGGAAAGTAGTGTCACAAACCACAATTTTTTTTCTACATCTGATCATGACTTTATTATTTTTTTTTTCACTTTTAACCTTATATGGATGATGCTATGAGGAAAAAAAACCTATCCATGACGCATTAATAGTGTAGTTATTTTTTTTCCTTTTTTCATAAAAAATTCATTTCTTCAATCAAACTGGTTTCTGCCAAATTGAAGGTTAATTATCTTGTTTGACACTCAATTGGTCTATTGTTTGAGAAGTCATCCCTAATCAGGAGTAAAACAACAAATAGTAGTATACAATAAAAGTCTGAAAGCATGAAAACAATTACAAAAAGAAGTCACAAAAATTAGCTTTTCTTAATAGAAAAATTAGTTGTATGTATATAGAACAAAACACTGAATAACTAGATTAAGAAAAAAATCTATTTTACGACAAAAAATTCTACGTTGATGGCACATTAATTTAGGGACGATTGATTACTTAAATCGTACTATTTAATTAAAATAACAAGAAAAGAAGATGTAACAATGTTATCTAAAAAATCTTTTATAGTACAGTCCAATACAAGAGTCTTTTTTTATTTAAATTTTACAGTTGCGATCAGCAGCTTACTAGTAAAGTGTTTGATAAGTGATAGTCCGGATCACTTTCTCAATTATAAATAATATAAAGCTTTTACTTGCTATAGTAACAATAAAAAAAATCGCTACAGTGTAAAGCTCTCATATGTTATAGTAAAAACATTTTTAACTAACAGTTTTAACCATTCTATCAAATACCCTATAAATTTTGCCTAGGGCGCTTCACTGTAAAATCTGTCCCATTATGTATATGGGGGTATTTCCCTGGTCAAAAGTTTATGTACATGTCCAATACATTGTATATGGTGGACTTTCCATTTGACAATGCATCAAGGTATATGCATAACATAGAAAAAAGTAGTGAGCAGGATCACATCAACATAATTAGGTTATATCCAAATTGGTTATTGGAAGATAATGCTCCCTTTTAAAATCATTTTGTTTTCATTGATAAGTTGTGTATCAACACGCACGTGTATACATGTACACATATATATATATATGCATGTATGTATATGTATGTGTACATATACATATATATATATATAGATGCATGTATGTATATATATTCTGTTAAGGGTCACTAAGTGATGATTGAAAGTTGATAAATACTGAAGAAAGTGACACAAAAGCAAGAATGAATTAAGCTCGAGATGGACTTATTCAAGCGTATTTTCTTTGGATGCCTGTAATGGATATCCTATAGCCATAATTATCGATGGGCTTTCCATGGGAAGGTGATCGTCTATTTCCATGACCCTGTTCCAAAATTCACTTATAGGAGCCAGTTAGAAGTCTTCTACCTCTCCAAATCAACGTATAATATGTATGTGTGTGTATATATATATATGTATATAGTAAATTCCTCTCTATTTCTGCACAATTCTTTTGGAGGTTTCCGTAGATAGTGGTACTAAAAAAGTACCAACAGACATTTATTTTTCAGCTATTAAATCCGTAAAAAAAATAATTTTAACTAAATTTAACCATTTGAATGGTATCATCTAATTCTTTATGCCAATATGATGTAAGTAATTTTTCTTGACAGCATTGGAGATTAAACCCAATGTTAAAGACTGCAAAATTAAGCCTTTCTTGATGATAAAATGACAGGAATGCCCCTTTATCTTTTGCTAGAGGGGGAGTGGCTCCATGCAAAGGCCACCTGTGATGACATGATTGGCCAAAGGAATGCCACAGTATATCTTAATTTCCTAATTATTATTAATATTGGAAAAAAAATAATTTCAAAAACAAAAAAAAAAACCTAAAAAACAACAAACTTAAAAATTAGAAAAGAAAATGGAAAAAGAAAAGGAAAATTTAGTTTCAAATTGACCTTTCCCTTGTCTAATCACACCCTGAAATGTCAACCACATTCTGGTTACTTCTTTCATCCCTACTCTCCCAAAACAGTTTAACTTCACCTATGCAATATATGTATATATATATAGATGCAGCGAACCGCTTTCATCATTTTATGAAACCCAAAAGAGCTCGTTGTAGATATAACAAAAAACAGCTACAACTCGAGAAGATCAGCAGAGAAATTTAAATAGAACAACGTATATATATACACACACAAATCTATATTATAAAGGCGAGTAATTGTGATTGAAGCATAAATTTTCAGTTTCCAGCCATGGCGGATGAATTCCAAACGAGCGGAAACTGGTGGGATTCGTCGAGATCAAGCGGTGGAGGCCGGTTCGAAACCACCGGGACGTCGCCGTCCTCTTCGGCGCTGAACAGCTTAGGAAGATTTGGGTGGTCTTCAACAGAAAGTATGGTGGACATGAAGTCTAGGTCTTCCATGGATTCCGCCTCGGCCTCCGGTAGCTCTCCGATGGTTTTTCACGACGGCCACAAGCTCCAAGGCTCGGATTCTTCTGCCAGTACTGCCGCCGCCGCCGCCGCCGACCCCACCTTGCACATGATGGGTTTAGGCCTCTCTAATTCCCAAGCCATGGATTGGAACCAAGCCTTGTTGTAAGTACCAGTGCTTTAGGTCTATAAATTTTGCTAGAATTTGTAGAATTTTGGATACCATTTTTTTTCTTTAGAAAATACTTTTCTTTTTTTTTTTGTGCTTAACAAAAAAATGTTGAGAGATAATTTTTTGTGTCTCTCATAATTATGTCACTAATTCATAGAGATTTTTACAACGAACACTCAACCAACTTTTTTTTAGAAGCCAAAGTATATTATTTTCCAAAACTTATCTTTGTGCCTTTGAAATCTTGTGCAAGCAGCCGCGGAGAAAAGGCGGCAGCGGAGGGCGGTTTTCGCTCGATACTACAAGAGAACATGAGCTCAAACGCCAATTTTCAACAAGAAACTGGGCAAATCCAATGGAGGGAGAAACTATTTTCCGGAGACCAACATCATTCATCCTCTAGTGAATTCAAGCAAATGAACCGCGGATTTTCGCTAGACCAATCGCAGTTTAGCCCCCAATACAGCTCCGGCGAGAGCACGGTGACGTGCCAGGGGTTGCCGAATTCGAGTGCGGCTTTTCAGGTGGATTCAGCTGCCTTGTACGGAAGCCCTTCAGCCATACTAATGCAAGGATTATTTGGACCGGATTCTACTCACCAACAACAGTCTTCTGGCTCTTTGAGTTTGCCCAATTACTCGGCGAATTATGGCTTGAACTCTAATGAAATAATGCCTTCCAATAATTGGTCCAGTAGTAATAGTACTAATAGTAAACTGACTCAGTTTCTGAGAAGTACTAACTCGCCTCCAAAGCAGCAGCAGCCTCCGCCGCCGTCGCCGCAGACTTATAACAACAGCCATTTGCACTTCTCCAACAACGCCCCGTTTTGGAACGCGCCGGAGGCCGCCATGAAGGACGTCCGGACGACGTTTTTCCCAACATTGCAACCGCAGTTTCCCACCTCAACCTTTGATGAAAAACCCAAGGTACAATACCGAAACTGATATTCGCAAGAAACGATAATTATATTTTATGGTGATTTACTCAATTAACTAATGTCCCAAAAAAGATTGTTTAATCAACAATTACTGAAGAAGCTAGAAGTGTATAAGATAACAAAACATGATTAGGGTTTTGATTTATATGATGATTGAAATGATCTTATAAAAGATTTTTCTTTTTCGGGTTTAATATTCACTGTTTGATTATGAACAGAATATATCCGAAGTTAGGGATTCGGTTGCAGTAGTGGGGAAGAAAAGTGGAAGTGAAGCTGCCTCCAATAAAAGGCCACGAAATGATCAAACGCCATCACCTTTGCCAGCTTTTAAGGTACACAGTTCAAGGGCCAATATTTTTTTTATATATATATAGATGTATATATATGTGTATACATATGTGTGTGTATACACATGGATATATGTTTGTGTGTGTATATATATGTGTGCATATATATATGTATATATCCTTTTAGGCTGGTATAGACAAGGATATGAAAGCTTGTGGGTGTGTGTGATCTTTAGGTGAGGAAAGAGAAGATGGGAGACAGAATCAGTGCACTCCAACAATTGGTTTCACCTTTTGGAAAGGTGAATTAAGCTTCTCAATGCTGTTTTTTTTCTCCTTTACTTTCACAATTCACCCATTTACAAAACCAAAAAAAAAAAAAAAAGAGAGAGAGAGAAGCTTTTATACAATATGATCATATTGGATTCGTAATTATGATATTTTTTTTTGTCAGACTGATACTGCTTCAGTGCTCTCTGAAGCCATTGAATACATCAAGTTTCTCCATGAACAAGTCACCGTAAGTCCCATCATAAGGAATATCCCAATTTGTTATCATTTATATTGATTTCTAATTTACAAAAAAAAAAAGAAAGAAGAATATAATGCATGTCATTCCAATAGAATCTACGTTTTTTTTTTTTTCTTGGCTCATAAAATAATAGGTTTTAAGCACCCCATACATGAAAAGTGGAGCTCCCATACACCATCAGCAGGTACATTATTCTTCTCCGTGCTCATTATAAAATAACTAGAATTCCATTAAGTTGTAAGTGTCATATACATTAGAAATAAGTTTGAGTGGAATTTGTGTTATAAGGACACCTGCCAATACGATTTTTTTAAAATATTTATTCATATCAGAATCAAATAATATATAAGAATTTAACGAATTTGATAAAAATTTAAATGACTGCATTTGTCAATATATCTGTATATGTCACAGAATCTCCCTTAGTTCAACAAACATACTGATTAGAGTATGTGATGAACAATGCAGAATTCTGAAAAACCTAAGGACCCCGAAGATTCCAAACAAGACCTAAGAAGCCGAGGATTGTGTTTAGTGCCGGTTTCAAGCACTTTTCCAGTCACTCATGAGACAACAGTCGATTTTTGGACGCCAACATTCGGAGGAACTTTCAGATAGAAGAACTAGAGGGAGATCAAAGAAAAATGGGCGAATTGTAAATAATAAAAAAGAACCCTATTCTCTTCAACTAGCTAGCTATTATATGCACATATCTTATCAAACCCTAGTCGAGTTGGGAACGATAAGCTAAAAGGAAAGGGGGGAAAAAAGAGAAGCAGAAAAACAGATATGCCTACGTATTGGCAGTGATGGTCTGGGGATCCATGGGGGGGAAAGGATATCATAAAATTTAGTGAAAGAGAAGGAAAAGAAAATGACACTCCAAAGGGACATGCCAGTGTTGGGCCAGCTACGGGCAAAATGATGCATTTGTGGCCAAGATTGGGACCATTAGGGAGAGCATATATTAATTGTCTGTATTAATAATTGAAGAATTATGATTAGAGAGTTGGGTTAGGAATGAGAACAGATTCTGAGCTTAGGGAAAGTTTTATTTCTTTTTCTTTTTCTTTTTCTTTTTCTTTCCTCTTTTTTTTTTTTATTCTTTTTGGGTTGTTTATAATTTATTAGTTTAGAGAACGAATTTTTGTTTAGAAGCTAAGTAGAAGATAAAGGAGCTTTTATTCCTCTGTTGCTATATTGTGAATAGAGCTGGCACTACCTTTAGTTTAAGAGAAAAAGGAAGAATGGAAAAAGAAAAAAGAAAAAAGAAAAAGAAAGAAAAAAAATTGGCAGGGAATAATTGAATTTTAGAATAGAAGAGGTTGAGTAAGTGTGGGGATGGCGTTGGATTGGAAATCTCACTTTTTGATTTGTTTGTGTTTGGAATATGTTAGTGGAAGTCAGAAGGTGGCCCACATTTTCTCCTCCTTTTATGTTTCTCACATTTTAATTTTAATTAATATATATTTTTTGTTTTTGGTTTTTTTTTGTAATATATATATATATATATTAGAACATGAAAACTATATTCTGCGCAGATGCTATGGGATCATAGTCGTGTTATGCTTTTTCAAGAATGGTCACATTGAGGGGCTTCTATTGGAAGGGAAAGGAAGGCCAAACCCCAAACATCTTCTCTTTCTCTCTCTATGTCGCAGTCTCCATTAAAAAAAAATTATCTTATTTTGGATTTTTGGAAATTGTAAAGTTGTCCTTCTTTTATCTTAATATTCTTGTGGGGTAAATTTAATCTTTTCTTCCATATTTTCTTTTGTCAGCCTTGATGTGGGGTATAATATTCATATCAATATCCAAAAGGAGGGTTTGAAAGACTACTCATCATGAACACATAAATACTGCAAGTGATAGTATAATTACAACTTCAAATGATAAAAAAGAAGTTCACACAAAATTCTCCAAATTTAAATTGTAGAAATTTGTCTATTGGCAAACAGAAAAATGTTATAGCTAGAGATTAGCAAGCAGTCTAGGTGACTTTTAAGTCTGTGCATAATTAATTGTTTTTTTAAATTAAAAAAGAGAGGATAATTCGGATCAAAATCATGAATTGTTATCACATTTCAATTTCTATATATTATGTTTCATCCTCTGAGAACTTCATTCTACTTCAAACCTTCAATAACAATTTTATCAAGTAGAAAGAAAAGTGTGAAATTAAAAGAAACTGGCTGTAAGTGCTATCATTAGAGCATTTCCATTACAATGTTAAATTGATGTAATAAATTTGACACATAAGTGTTAAAAAAACTCTTCAATGCAACTTCATATTTTTAATGTTAAATTTATCATATGTTAAATTTTGTAACAAATTTGCTACAAAATTTAGTATATAACAAATTTGGCATTCGATTCTTATTGGTTGACAGAGTGATTTTCATGCTTTAAGAATTACAACACTCTTACTTTTTAAACAGTATAATATTAAAAGTTTACTGTTACAAGTTTCAAGGTTTAATAATTACGGCAAAAAACAAATATGAAATTTTAAATAGAATTATACATTGGAGCATAAAATAAAATAACACATCAAATATATAATTTTATACTTTTTAATGACAAATATAATATTAACATTGGCATCTACATTTAAGATGATCTACCTTATTTGTGTTTGTTTCATTACTAATAAAAAAAAGGCTGAATTGAAACTTATCATAATATACGGAATAAAGTGGCCCGGTAATAAGAATATATTGCTTTTACATTTTCATTAATGTAGAGAACATTTGAGGTGCAACTTAATCGAGTGAGACCATAATAAAACCAGTACATATATATACACTCCATATATGGTTAGATGTGGAAAAATTTACTGCAAAATCGAAACCTACAAATCAAAGAGGTTTCGCATAATTCACACTTTTTTAGGCTCTAAGGTGTTGATGTATATTATTGTTATAATTTCTCACAGAATTAGTAAATGTATAAGCAAAAACACAATTGGCCTTATTTGTTTTTGTTTTTAGAATTTTTGAAAATATTTTGCATGTTTTTCGAGGTAAAAATTTTAAAAATACTCTCAACATAATTCTTAAAAAATTTTCATTTTTCAAAACAAAAATATTTTTACCTATTTTGAAAATAATACAAAATAGCCTCGTAATATGTTGCTCGTTCCATAACCATAAAAGTAATGCATAAATGTCAGCATTATTTGAGAATTTCATAAATATCCTAGCTAGAAACATTTGAGTATCCTGGGGAAAAGAAACTTTGTCACTTTATTTTATAATTAAATAAATTGAATATTACACTCCAATTCAATCTATACATACCAAAAGAATTTAATCATGGCGAACGACAAAATAAAACAAAAAAAGTGAATGACATTATATCATTTCAAATATTGTACTTGAAACTTTTTTAACCCTTAAACAATTGTGTTTAGATCTGTTATTCTATTTTTATATACCTAATTAGATTTTGACATATCTTCTAAATTCAACAACCTAAACACATTAATTATAGGACTTACATATTAAAAGTAATTAAAAAATTTACTTATGTGTCAAAATCTAATTAGAAAAATAACCAAAAAAACATAAAAATAAGACAACAGATCTTGATTCTTGTTGGAAAAGTAACATATCTGGTTTTAGGCCCCAGGATATCCACAGCTTGGCGATGAAGCTACTCAATGGATAAATGCAAATTATAATTTCTTCTATAACATTTAACTTTATTGATAAACATTACACATGATTGAAAGCTAAAAGCTTGTAAACGTTGTTCAACATTAAGGGGATGTTTGGAAGGTGGTGGGAACCAGTAGTGAGAACCACTTTTACTGTAGCATGTGAGGGCTTTTATACTGTAGCAATTTTTTTATTTTTTTTTATTTTTTTTTATTGTTATTGTAGTATGTGAGAGCTTTATACTATTCATAACTGAGTTTGTGATGGAAACCGTAGTTCCCACCACTTTGCCAAACACCCGGTTAATATTATCATTCCAATAGATATATCCTGTCATATGAAGACAACATGTAACAAACTTTCTTTACTTAATTACACTCTTACACTTGTCTTCTATTCAAAGATATATTATTTGTAGAATATGATTTCTCTTTAGTAATGGTTTCAATAGTATTATTTTCTAGTAACTTAATAATTATCTTGTAGGATCATTAATTATTAACTTTTATACAGAAAGCATTACTTGACTAAAAAGCATTAGTGTTGTCAAAGAGTTTTTAATACCTCAGCAGTGATGCATGTGTTCCACTTCATGCATACGTTTGCTAGAATCAGCAAAACTACTGTTTCTTCTATACTAAAAAAGCTTCTATAGAGATTTAGAGGCGAAACTTACGGTGGAACCAATAATTTTGTCCCGTAGCTACTGTTATTTTAATGAAACACTTTTATTTCACGAGTTACAAACTTTTAATACGAACACCTATAAATTAAACTGTTAAAAATATAATTCGATATTTTTCTTTAAAATACCTATTGATAGGCTAAAATATTTATTCTATTATAGGAGCACCCATACAGATATCATTAAAAAAAAAAAAAAAAAAAAAGAGCTTAACAACCGGTCTAGAGAGTAAGGTAGTCATCAGCCAAAAAAGTGGGCTGCACATGTTAGTGAAGGCTAATTCTATTTTACAATCGGACTTCAGAGAGTGGGGTTGTTCAGAAATGCTTGAAATGTAAGTAAGAAATTTTTATTAAGAAGTTACTATTCAAAACTATTCAAAATAAAATGAAAATTCTTCAAAATTTTTAATAAATATGTTTTCCCGTAACTTATAATTCAGAAGTTATTATTAAGCTAATTCTTGTTTATTAGCTCAAGGGGGGGTGGGGGGGAATTCCCTTATAACTTGTAAGCTAGCTGCATTTGAGACATTTGAGAACTTGCTTCTAATTTCTCCAAATTAAACTGACTAAAGAGCTCTCTAAACTTTTGTAAGCTTGTAATTATCAGGCTTTGCTAACACCTTAGGGTTCATTAATTGTTAATTAGTATCTTGATTGCTAACCAAACAATTATTATGCGTTTCATATATTAAAATTTTAAAGTTAAATGGAATCATGCAATTATTTTGTTGCGGAATTATTGTTTGCATAAGATTCCATAATCCTTGTTAAATCCCTCATTTTCCACGAAGTACTCTAAAATCTAATGAAGCAAAATAAAATATGTTCATGATAAAAGGACTATTATAATCGTCACAACTGTTCTGCTAATAATAATACCTTCCCTTTTACTTAATTTATAGCATTTATTATGCGTCCACAAACATTAAAAAAATACAAAGATAATTGAACTAAGAAACGACACCATACACAAACTTCCATCATCATCATAATAATATGCTATTCACAGACCATATTGCATTGAAAAATGTAAACACATCACTAATAAAAGGTGGGCCTCATATGTGAATTTTATACTGTAAGACCCACCTTTTATCAGTTGATACTGTTTAGCACCACCGGTACCTTGTAACAGTGCTCTTATACTAATGCTTATAGTTAAATGTTTTTCTAATAAGATTTTATTACATCTCTCTCTAAATTCTTTTGGTCATGATTCTGGTCTTCTTTAGTTATCATTATCGGCAAACCCATAGAATTTGATACTTGAAAGTTAGATATAGAAATTAGTAATGGACATGGAATGTAGATGAAAAAAAGTACACAGGAAAAAGCAGGCAAATTAAGAAAGTGGAAGAAACTGACTTCTCACATGACACGCAGAATTTCTTTGACAGAAATGAAAAAGAGTGGTCAATTTGTGTTCGAATTTCTCCTTTCTCTTGTGACAAGTGCCTGACTGCAGCAGCATCCAAATTGTGCTTTTTTTTTTTGGGTACTGAAAAAGAGGCCAAAACTTCAATTCAGTTAGAATTCCCACTAGATTGGCATGTGCTTGTAGCTTGTGCCCTGGTAGGAAAATGAAAAGTAAAAGCACTGGAAGTTTGAGAAATCTGGCACAAGATCCAATAAATGTGTCTGAAGCGTTTAATTATTTAGCGGCTTTCACCCCATAAAGGGGAGGTGGATTTATCTGTTTCGAGGCTTATTTCGTGGGAATTTCTGTGGTAGAGAAAAACATTTTGTTCCACTGATGCAGTACAATGTTTTAGCGATCAAATTAAAATTTTAACGCTTTTATTTATAACTCTTCTAAGTTAAAAATAGTGGCCTTTTACTTTGGTGTAGTTGTAGTTTGTGTTGGTGCAGAATGATCATATCAAATAAAGGCAAGCCATATAAGCCCTTCTTTTATAGAGTGTGATAGAGACCTATTTCTAGTCGCACATAGCAACGTAAAAAAATTAATCTAATGGCTAAAACATTCATGCTCCAGTTGTAAAATAAAATTATCTTTTCTACCATAAAAATTATCTTATTTGGTAAGATATGAAAAAATAAAATATAAATATGATACTATTTTGAACCGTGACAACTTTTTTCCCCCCTTAAATTCTGTATTTTTTAAAATTTTAGATACAATATTCCTAGCACAGAAAGCCCCTTAATTTCTTTTATGAAAACGTCCAATGTGAGTTCACATAGGCAAGATCCTTGTTACTTTTTATTCTGGTAAGATCGCACCCAAGTTCCGGTAAAAAGTAGGTTTACTTTGAAAAGAAAAAGAGTGAAGGAACTTGTTGAAAAATATTCTCGAGAAAACTAGTAGGCCATATATTTTACTAATTAGCATCACATTGGGAACTAAATGTTGGTCTGGTTTGTGCTGCTTTTTCTCCGATGGACTTGCTTGAGAATGCTTTGCTTATATTATAATCGTTTTGGTAGAATTTGAGTCTGAATAGTTTAGTAGTAATGACTTATATTCTAAGCATCAACCAGGATGTATCCGAATAAACTTATTCTTACGACTAACAGACCATTTCGAAAATGAATTTGAACAAAGAAATATTAGCTCAAACTCATTTCGTTACAATGTTTTTTCTCACAAAATTTAAATTATTATGATACAAACTCAAAATATTTGGTTTAAACTTATTTTCCAAACAACCTATAAGATTATTTAAGCAAGGAAGGCCAATTAGTACCCACACATGAAGAAACCTGTTTTCCAATGCTGCAGCTTTAAGTTCGTGAATTTGGCAGTACAAGTGACTAACAACCAGAATCAGGAAGACTAATTATGAGTTTTGTGATTTTTGGATTGCCAATTTGAAACCTTAAGTCAAACTGAAAATATTGTAGCAATCCAAATTCTATGAGAACACTGTAGAAAAACTGACTCAAACTGGAATTTTTTCAATTTAAATTGGTGAACCAAACACCACTATTCAAAATTTCTAAGACTCATCAGATTTTTTTTTCTTTTATTTTCTGTTCTTTTGTGTGTTGGAAAGTCTTCTCTTCAGTTCTTGTAGAAAAGACCTATTTCAAATTATGACCACCACAAACTCACAAAGAAAGAATCAGTAGAAATTCTAACTTAGGTTTTACGTTTACATTTTCGCTTTTTTTTTGGTTTGAATAAGGTTCACAATAATGATGAGGATGATGACATCAAAGAACAATCACTGAAGTGGAAGAGTAAACAAACTTTTATATAATTAACAATGACAACTATATCGTGTAACACACTTACACAAAGCATATCTGAAACATAACAAGAATTATTTCTTTGCAAACAAATAGAAATAGGAATTTGAAATTCTTAGGAAGAAAAAATGGATAAAGGGGTTCTTTGAATGTACGTTTATGGTCAGTTCAGATGCTCAAGCAGCTCCCTTGAGCCTCTTCGTGATGGTGGCAATGTACTTTCCTTGGTGGAAAGCTTGCTCCAACTCGAGATCAGATGGCTGTCTCGAGCCGTCACCGGCATAAGTTCCTGCGCCATATGGGCTTCCACCTTTAACTTTCTCCATCTCAAACATGCCTGCTCCAAATGTGTATCCGATTGGTACAAAGATCATTCCATGGTGCACAAGCTGAGTAATGGCAGTCAACCTAATAGCAATTTGTGTACCGTTGTCTCATCAATGCCTTGGAACCTAACTTTTGAGAAATTATGTAGGTTACAAGTGTAGGTTATGGTGAAGGAACTTACGCTGTAGTCTCCTGTCCACCACCTTGAGATCCGGTGCTGTAAAAGATCCCGGCAGGTTTACCCGCGAGCTGCTGTGTTCTCCAAAGACCACCAGTTGCATCGAGAAATGCTTTGAATTGAGCAGCCATCATACCGAATCTTGTTGGGAATCCAAAAACAAACCCGTCCGCCTCAGCAAGTTCATTTGGGGTGATTATCGGCTTGTCACTCTTTGGTGGTGCACTCATCTTCCCCAGCACTGCCTCTGGAAGTGTCTCAGGGACCTGTGACATGAGTGCAATCAAGTCAGTCTAGGGTGGTCTTTTCAAGAAAGCTCTGCGCGTACACAACTGCAGAAACTCAGGATCGCCATAAAAGAGAAAAGCTTGCTAAAGCTATGAACATCAATTCAGGCACCTAAAAAAGAACCGAGTCTTGTTGATAAAATTAAAAATTAGGAACTTCAAACATTGAAGTTGATTGGATTTATTGAATTTCTAATACATAGCACAATACTTTACCAGTCGCAACAATAAACTAAAACATTTGGCAAACACGACAGTTGGTTACCAAAATATTGAAATATATAAAGAACAAAAGATGGCTCATAATTAGGAAAGGGACAACTGAATTAAGTAAAATCATTAAGACATTGAAAACAGGGCACGGCTATGAAATCATCACCAAACCGGATCTTGCGAAGGCAGAAATTCCTACAGAAGCAGAACATGGAGGCAAACAATAGAATTACTAAGAATATATGAATCCTCATCGATTGGTGGTAAACGAACGGAGTCCTATTAAATGGTTCTTAGATAACAAAGAAATAAAAAGTTTAATTCTGTTTGTTTACTCTAGTATCATGTAGTAAGCTAAAAAATACCCCATTTAAATCTTCTATGAGTTTCGAGGAAAAGCAAGGCACTTAAATTTTTTTTCGAATGTGCAATACTACCTGCCATAATTTGGCCTCTACACCTTCAATGGATGCAGCCCCTTCCATGATTTTTTCTGCTAGTTTCTCTACATGTCCGTACATGGAATAGTACCTGCAAAAAAAACACAAATTTTAATTAAAAAGCCTTAAATTACGAAAAGGAAAAAAAAAAAAAAAAAAAACTAAAGCATGTCTAAGAACAGAAACTACTACAAAGGTATCCTTTAAGGCCTATGAAGAAAGGTAAAAGTTTTAACAAAAACGCAATGATAACAACACCAGAATGAATAATCAATTTAAAAACAATCTCTGCTCTGAATGGGACTGCTTGTCGCTTGCACTTGCTACTTATAAAACACCATTAAATCACCAAGAAACCAACTGCATTATCTTTACTTCAAACACCATATGATGTCCCTTATTCTAAATTTTCCAAGGCCATCCGAAAGGAGGAACCTTTAAAATTAGCAATGAAAGAGGGAAACAAGTCATGTTAATTTACATGCCCGATCATTGTTAGCACGTGGAGGAAGTTTGATATGTGCTTTTGACATACAAAGCTTTGTAATTGACAGGGTCCCATGAGAGTTACAGTCACAATACACCAAGACTATGAGAGAAATTGGTAACCTATTCAGCAATTGCAGTAGCAGTTAACTAGTCCAATGATGCCAAAATCACATCTAACTATCCTTGTATACTATGGTTCAACATCAAGAGTTTCCACCCATTCATGATTTTCCCCAAGGGCCACAATTAATACATAAAACAGACATATATTTTGCGCCACAATCCCTGTAGACTGAACATATATGGATAACAATTGTGATATCGTAAGGAGTATAATTAGATACAAGATGATAGAATCCAAAAAGACCAAAACATAAGGCTTCTTTTCTTATCAAATTGTCTTCTCTCTTTCTCAATGTCTTTGCTGTTGATGCATTGGAGGGCTAAACTTATGTAACACTAATGAACTGAATAAGACAGAGGGCTAAACTTAATCGATAAAAGGTTGTGTTTCTACATCTCTACCGTTGTCCTAAAAAATTAAAAAAAAAAAAAAAAAGAGTTGGTTCCAATACAACTCAATCTGCTTGGCATGGCCCTGTAGAGAGTTTTCCCGAAATGAAATATCTATACAATGTTCTTTTTTTTTTCAATGTGGAACTAAAGTCTTTCACAAGCAATATGCGCCAGAGCTTTGCTGTTAATTCTCTTTCAAAAATCAATTTTCTAAAAAACCAAAGCAACGTATTTTAAGCATTTCAATCCTACAAAAATAGGAGGACATTGACTTAAGCCCCTTTAATTCTCCAAAAAATTATCAAATAGCTAAGTCTAATAACCAAAGGACTATACAATCCCAGCATTTTTGCTATCAGACGAACTTTTCTACACTTATGCTAATTGACATCAAAATGCCCACCTCAAAATGCCAATTAACCATGCCTATTTGTTTATTGCCACTAACCTTCCAAGATTATGAATTTTAACCACAGAGAAATAGGCTTATGTGTTTTTTTTTAATCTTCCAAAAATAATCATTTATTCATGCTTTTTCTTCCTTATTGAACGAAAAAAATGGATATTTTGCTTTTTCAAAAAAAGAAAGGTAAAATCGTTTTAATCTTTTCGAAATTCTAAAATGAACCCACATAAGAAAAATGTGAAATACTATATTTCAGAATGATTAAACACAATTAAGACTAAAACAGAGCCCAAAATGCACCAAAACACAGAACAATCAAAAACCCAAAAGTCAGAAGTTCATTTCCATTTCAACTTATAGCCTAATCTTTGATCTCAAAACCCATAACAGTTAATAGTAGCTCCAGACAGAACAAAAACCAGAAAAAGAAAGAAGAAAAAAAGGGGAAGAAAATCAAAGCGATCAAACAAATCACATTCCCAGTATTTCAATAAAAGAGAGAAAGAATTGGCACATACACAATATACACCTTCGTCGCCATTGATAGATCCTCGCAAGGTTTCTGAATTCTAATTAAGATTTCGGGTTTTTTTGGGGTTTTTTTAAGCTAAATTCAGGGACGTTGTCGACTTTCGCTAAATAAAGAAAAGAAATGGTGGAGAAACAACCAAAATCCGGTATTTATAATTGCAAGTATTAACTCACTCCAAATGTCGAATTTATTATTTCTTAATTATGATCAGGCCACCTCGACGACGCCGTTTAGGTGTGGATGTTCTTTTACTTCTTCAAAGACGGCTTTTTTATTTTTATTTTGGTTTATTATCCGGAGAAAATGATTAATGATGATAGGGTGGTGTCACGCTCATCATCATCATTATAAGGGTCATTGCAAACTATAAGAAGAGCTCTAGAAGAAGACATTATTGTTTTCTTTAAAAAAACGTTTAAAGTATTTAAGAAAGTGGTTTAAATTATAACCAGCAAGGAGCTCTCACCTACTAAAGATAGAGCCAAAAAATTACGCAAAAAGCTAAATGTATACTAATAGGGTGTTTAGCTAGTAGTGGGAATCATTGATAGGAATTGTTTTTACTGTAGCATGTAAGAGTTTTACACTATAGTAATTTTTTTTTTGGTAGTATATGAAAGCTTTACACTGTTCATAACTGAGTTTGTGGTTCACACCATCCTTAGCCAAATACCCTTTAAAATTATCAAAAAATATTAAAAGAAGAGGGTACAAAACTTTTGGGGGAGAATATAATTTTTTTGGATATAATTTTAAAGGAGGTGGAATATAACTTTTATAAAATTTTATATATAATATTAAAGAAAAAAAGTTCAGAGGTGGTCGTTCACCCTCATCTGTGTATAGCTTCGTCTTATATTCTATAGTGTAAAGTAAAAATATATTGCTGCATAAAACTCTTATATATTATAATTTATGATTTAAACTTTTGAGTTGAAACTTTTCTTCTAGCTATTAATTTTATTATAATGCTTCAATTTTGCATTTGCTTTTCCTTTTTTTTTTTGGGAAATTTTTAGCAGAAAATGGCTCGTTAATTATTTTAGTTTTGGTTTGGTGTATTGGCAACATGGGGACAAGGGGCAGGACCGTCAATGTGGGAAGTAAATGAATGAAAAGGTGTTTTGAATTGTTTTCTAGTGGTATCGGTGGACCAATGAGGAATAGTGGGGGCAACTGTTCATGGACAAAAGGAGCTGAACTACCAGCACCTAAAATGACGCTAGTTTTACGTAAGTTAGAAAGTTTTATGTAATTTTCCCTTCCAATGTAATTTAGAAAGTTTTAACCAAGAAAGAATGTGTTTAGAATGTGATCTCAAATCGGTTATCATTGGTTGTTTAGGAATATAAGTCAGACCAAGCGTTTAAATCACTGTTTGTTTAAAATTTAAATTTTATAAAAGAAACATTGTATACATCAAAGTTGGTTCAGACTACAACTTTATGTATTTGTTTACTAAATTAATGTGTTTAATTCACATGCAACAAAGAGGACTCAAGGGAAGTACTCTCCCTCCCTCCCTCCCTCCCTTCTTAAATGGCGCACTTAATTAGAAAATCAAGAATTATAGTTTAGTAGGTCACATAAAATATCAAAAGTGAGAAAATATTATAATTATTTTACATTTGTCTCCCGACTATATCATTTATGTCAATTTGAATCTTGGCTTTTAAAATACATCTTTTTGTGTTCACAAATTTTGTTTTGATAACACAAACCCCCTCCATCAATTTTTTTATAAGGATGATAACAGAACAAGACGAGATCCAAGTACGTTTTTTCGTCTCCATCCTCACTCCCTAAAACTACTTTCATCCCTACTAAAGAAAAGCAAGGACAAAATCGTGGAACTCTTGTTAGGGGCCGCCTTTCCCATGCATATTCATCTCAATCCTTATATTGAGGTTTATTGCTCATATCAAGAATGATAAATAAAAAAATAAGTCCACATTCATATTAAATTTAATCTAAATTCAATATGTGAACAAAACAAATCAAATTTAGAGATGTCAATCGTATCGTTTTACGCTTGTCCAACTAATAATCGTTTGAGCCCAAGCATGATTTGTGTTGTGCTAGGCCTAGCCCTTTGAAGTTTTATGCCAACCCAATATTAATGAATATATGTTAAAAATATTGGTCCAATCTGGCCCATAAGCTTAAGCATATCTCGTGCTCGTATCGTGTTTTTATTGTGCCTGGTATACTAGACCATTGGATTGGCCCACCAAACCCTTGAGCCATTTTAAATTATGTTTTCTATTACAATTTTTCAACACTTTTCAAGTAAAAGTGCAATTCAAATATAAAATAAATGTAATAAATAAATAATAAACTTCATAATTTTATTACCAAACAAAAAATGATGCCACAAAAAAATAAAACTCTAACCCCTCACTCAACATTTTATTGAATATAGAAGATAACAACTATAGTGGTTGTACAATATTTCAACTTATTAAGCTACAACATAGAGTTGTCAAAAGTAATTAAGGTTAGGTAGTTTTCTTATCATATTATATATATTTTGTTGATTATTAAGATTCTGAAAATAAAAAAGTTTAATGTAAATCTATTGATTCTTTAAGATGAAATCAATTAATTATATTTATGGACATTGTAAAAATATAAAACGTTATCATTAAAATTGCATAATAAAAAATAAAAAAAATCATTGTGCTCAATAGGCCGTGCCATGCCATACAGTATCCGACCTACGTGCATGAAACTATGAGCGCAACACAGCTCACCATCTCATGCCATACTTAACTCGACCCAATATAACACATATTGTGTCGTGCCCGCCCTTTTATTTCTCGTGTTTGCCATCATCCTTGTTGCGCAACCCAACCCAATTGACATATTTAAGATTCAAAATTCAACAAAATGTAGATGTTCAGAACAGATTATATTAAGAATAACAATAATTTTATTTCGATATATTAGTAAAATGTGTGTGTGTATATATATATATATATATATATATATATATGATTTTTCATATGTATATCAGGGTGGAGGCAGGTTAAGGAGTGCTTCTCTCATTCCCATTCCGCCCCAACTCGGTGCCAACTGGACAAGTGTTTGTCCTCATCTCTTTCCAAATCCTCATGGGATCCCCACTCTTTTTGGGACGGCTACCCGTGGGATCCATCCCATGATAAATACCGACATCCCTAATTTGTTATTTTTTATCATATTTTTGACAAATTATTTTTATTCTTTCCCCTTGAATTATCTCCCTTTCATTATTTATCTCTTGAACTTCAAAATGAGATATTATTCCCAAAAACTTTTTTGATTCGCAAGTAACCGCATTTCATCAAATTCCATTTGGCTTAACAAATTAATGTTATTTTTTCTTTGAACTTTGAGGGACCTACATCTCAACCTACAACATATATGCACAGCCTGATATATATATATATATATATATATATATATATATATATATATATGCAAACTTAAGGAAAAGGAAAATAAAAAGAAAACCTGCACAACATATATCAATTTACGGATTCGTGCATTTCTCAATCAAAAACTCTCTATATATAATTATTATAAATATATTATATAGTAATTTTACAAATAATTCTCATCTATACTCTCACTCCTTTCATCCTACTAAAGAAAATAATATTACAATTCTTTCTATCATTTCTACTCTCCGTCCCTCCAACCAAACGGAGTATAAAAGATACAGAGGTTACCTTTCTTAGATAGTCACACACGTGTGACATGCATGCTTAACAATTGTTTTTAAATATACCTGCTATGTATACTAATATATAGATTTTGAAGTTGAGGAGTGAATTGTCAAAATAATTTTACAACGACTGATCTGTTCAAGCTCGACAAATTCCGGGGGCAATATGTGAAAGAAAAAAAGGCCCCTATCAATAACCCAATATTTCAATTCCGTCCTGAGCTGTTATATAACGAAAATCATGGTAGGTTTAATGTGCTGGACCGCCATGCCAAATTAAGTTGGCTTGTCTGATACTGACCTGTAGTCTCGACACTTTACGTATAGTCTATAACTTGGGGCCGCCCAATTCCTTGAAATCTTACTTCCCATTTAAAGGTCAAGGCGACATTAAATTTGTCGAAGAATTGATTATTAGAGAGAGGACTATACTCATTATTTACAATTTAAGGTCTAATTTCAAAGGTAGCATTAAATATAAATGTATAATTAGTCTAATCCACCCATAATGTTTTGTTAACGACAAAGTTGATCAACCTGATATAATTTGGATCTAATTCGTTATAATAAAATGATTGGATGGATTTATCCGTTTCAGATTTAAGGTGTAAACGGTGATTTAGGCTACACTCACACACATACACACACCATTTTGAATAAAAAAAATTATACAAATATATTTTTGTTGGGAATTATAGGCGTCTTTATAGTGTTATCCAGTATTAAGTTACATATATATAAAAATGCTATATATACCATACTGATATATTTTCTGAAAATTTGATTTATAGTTTCCTTAAAAGATGTAGTTCGTGTACACATAATAAACTTTTCACTAGCAAAAAAAAAAAAAAAAAAAGGAAGCAAAGATTTAGTAAAAATAGGATAAAAATATTTAGAGAGATATGATCAGACTGAATTTGATTGCATTGAACATATGTGAACATTGAACATACAAGTCATGAAACAAACCGGCCAACTAATCCAATTTACTCCAACTATATAAAAAAATGAATTGTATGCCACTAATATTGTTAGAGTAGAATCAAAATGTTAAACAATCAATTATCGATGGGATAAGATTAATTAATTATAACGAATTAAATTAGTGATTTGCAAGTTAATGAACATCCCCCTGCTACATGTAAACCTGGAAGACTCGAAAAAACAAATGGATCATGTATGTTGATGGTGAAATTCGTCAAACGCAGGGGAACTAAGTTTGGATAAGGAAACCTAATTAAACCGAACAAAAACAACAAATTCATAAAACATAAATAAACAAATTAACAATGAATACTGGGAGACATAGTGGTTCGGCACAAAATTGCCTACATCCAATGGAATTGTTGAACATTGGTTGATAATCTTAGATACACGCTCAATCTTTCAGCAACTCTCACAAAACAACCAGACAGAGTAAGTGCCCGAAGTTCAAAATTTTGGACCCATTTAAGTTCCTCTCCCTTCCAATTTATAGGAGTCCTCTACTGTTGGTAACTGTTGGACATGACCAACCACATCCTCTATCTTAACGCTTGTCTTGCCATCTTTTCCTGATCACCTCGAGATTGTGGTACTATACATTACAAAAAACTAGACAACAAAAGTTTTAGTTACAACAAAACATTTTGTTGTGACTGTTGTGTATTAATCACAACTTTTAATTTAATATTTGTTGTGACTAAAACTTTTAACAATGAGATTTTTCATCACCAAATGTTTCATGGCTAAAAACTTTATGGCTAAAAGTTTTAGTCACAATAAAGATTGAATTAAAAGTTGTGACTAAATGTCTATTAGTCACAACATATTCTTGTTACTTAAAGTTTTATTAAAAAATGTTGTAACTAAAAGTCTAGGTTTTTATAGTGATATATCAGTATTTGAAGTTTGTGTCTGATTACGGTTTCTTGGACAGTTACCCCCAAAATAATTTGAGCATCATCTACTCACTAAGGCGGGCTCTCTTGTTGCAAAAGCTTGGAAAAAATAGCCCAAAATGTCGCTATTCTTGGATGGATAGCTCTCATAGCTCACGTAGCTATCCTTGGATAGGATTGCTTGCGTAGAGAGCCATCCTCGAATGTTAGGGGTAGCTTGTGATGCGAGTTTTCCATGGACTTGCTTCGGATGCTTAGTAAATAGCTTGTCTTCTTCATCGTTAATAGGTTTTTGTAGTAGATTGGATGCTTGAGTGTGTATCTCTTCCTTAAGCTCCTTAATGACTAAGGACTAAATTTATCTTAGCTTTCTTACTTTTATCTTAAATGGTCATGTTTGGAATGGTAGTTACTTATTAGCGGTTGCTCGTCATCATCTTGGAGTTCCTCATGTTTTCATGGAGATGTAGTCTTCTTGCTACTTGACTCTGAACTTTGTTTGTTGTCTGGAGCTGCATGCATGGCTCAACTAATGTTAACTTCTTAGGGCTAGCTCTTTGAGATCTAGCTAGGACTAGTAAGTGAAGGCTCTTTAAACTCTACGAGTTGATAACGAATTTAAACTTTACTACCTTTAAATTATATATGACCATTAGAGCTGCCTTTAACTTGTGAAAATTTGAGGTATAACATACATATATATTCCATTTCTCTTGATAAGTTGGTAATTCCATTTTTAATGCATTGTTTCGATACGTACTTTAGAAATAGAAAAGGTGAATTACATGTTTAGCACACCGATTCGAACTCCTCAGTTCATACCATCTATAATGTAAAGATCTCAGTAGCTATAATGTAAAAAAATTAGCTACAGTATAAAACTCTCAAATTCTACAATATTTGAACTTATTTTTCTAGTACCAACTGGTTTATTAAACATCCTCGATTTTTTTTATTGCTGAACTTTGTATTGTGTTTCCTTTAAAAACAATAAAATAAAATTCTCTCAAGAAAAACTAACTTGGAATTGCAGTTCTGTGTTGTGGGTCATTGATTAATTAATTACGATTTTTTTAAAAATAGTTTGAAAACAATTTATTGCAAGTAGTACTTTGCAAGTCAACAAAATCAACTCTTTATTGCTCATAATTTGGTGTAAAAACGGCGTGCAGAATTCGTTCAAGTCCCACCATATCATAATGGAAAAGATCTGTATTGTTAATGAAGGTAAGATGATGGTCTAATGCAATGTTTTTCCATGGTGATCATTTCACCTACCAACAACCATGATTAATAGCTGCTTTTCGAAGTGGACTTCAATGATGACACACATATCTTTTCTAAATTCCGTTCATTTTAGCGAAAGAGACAGGCGTCTCTCTCTCTCTCTCTCTCTCTAAAGTGATAATTAACTATAAAAATTTGAAAAAAAGAAAAAGAAAACCATGATAGAGTTTTAAGCATCGAATCCGACAAGTTTCAAAGTCATCCAAGAGAATATGAATATGATTCGTGTTTGATGGGCTTTCCTTGTATTAAACGGGAAATATGAACCTTTTCACATTGTGATAACAGAAGAGTGTTGGCACAATTATAGGTTGGTATAGCGGTAAGAAATTGCAGTAGTAAGGATTTTTTTTTTTTTTTTCCTCTCAAGATTCGGTACCCTACAGCCTCATTTTAGAACCCTTGCTAGACCAATTTGTCATGCGGTATTGGATGTACATTGATATATATGAGTGAAAATTGGGTCTATCTTTTAAGTGAAATCATTTCAAATTATTTCCGCTTTAAAGTGGGCCCAAATACTTTTGAAATGACAAAAGAGATAAAGACTAGATGATACCAATAATTCTCTTTTTTTCAAGATGAAAAGCTCAAAAATGTAGGTTTCCCTTCAAATTTCAGGGAACACCCACGTTACAATTGTTGTTCCCTAGCTATAATTCCTTGAAGCCCACCACGGCCAGAAAAAAATTGACCAAATTTGACTTTTGCTTCACGAATACCCTGTGAACCTGTCTTGCTATCATATTTGTATTCTGAAAACAATTATTTACCATAATACAGCCAATTAATAAATACATGCCTAACACCTTTTGGTTGACATTAGGAAGGGGTTGTGGAGGAGAATCTTGAGTGGGGTTATGGGTTTAATCCCACTTTAATCTTTATTTTTTATTTATAAAAATAATACATATTAAATGCACTGATACATACATACATAGAGAAAGTGGTCTCAAATTAGGCACCTTTTAAATCAATCAAGCACTTATAATATTTTTCATTTGCCAATGTATTAATATTGTTTGTATGGTTGTGTAACACAGTTTTCTCAAGGTGTAACCTGTATGTTACAAGTGTTAAATTAACATTTATTAAGTTTTATACTAAAGTAAATTGAGTTTTATACAAACATATGAACAATATAATGAAAAAAAATGTTAGAAATGTTTGCTTGAAGACAATTCTATGTATACATATACATATTTAAAAATATATAGCTCTTTTTCTATAGTCCTTTTGGAGGGATATATCATCTCTCAACATAACACCTAAAAATAAAAATATAATATTGACTTTGAAGCTAAGTATTTAAAATAATTTTTAGATAATTAAATTTTTTATTGTTATGCTAACCTTACATTGATGGACGTTGAAGATGTATAATATAATATTTAGACGACTAAATCTCTTAATATTACTCGCCAATCACAAATATTGATGTTACGTTTGACCACCTTGATGCTATGTCTTCTTTAAGCGTTCACATTACATTATATACGGTACCTGTAACGCCATCTTAAACACACATAAATATTGCACTCATTATAATACAACTAGTATTTGTTTGTTTTCCCTAAATTTTATTGAAGAGAGAGAGAAAGAGGGGTAACTCGTATAAGTCTAACTAGAAACTGACACAAAACAACTCATTATCTATCAAGCCACCCTTCTAAATTAGGAGTTAATTTGAAAAAAAGGGCCAAAGAAAAATTCCCAATTAAGGAAATGGCCTCTTTTTTTTGGAACCAAAAAAGGGGTCTTTTCTGAGCACCGAAACTGTCCCAGTTTTTTTCACAGAAAAGACAAAAATGACTGTATCGAAGAGAGGAACCCAAATGGTGGAAAAAAAAAAAGGAACTGTTTTGGTAGTTTTGTGATGTTTAAAAAAAAAAAAAAGACCATTCATCAATTTTTTTTTTGGCCAAAAAGCTGTTTTTAAAAATCCCTCTTCTATTAATGAAAAATATTAAATAAAAAAAGAAAGAAAGAAATTCAGAAGACGGCCACAAAGACTAAGAGAACAAAAAATAATGAAAATCGCAATGAAAATACAACCTTACACAAAAGTTAAACGAAAATAACTGTGCGAATGAACTAAAAATCTACTCTCTTAATTTTCGCCTCGTTAAAACTCTTTGCCAGTAAAAACCTGGTGAAAGAAATCTACCAGATAAAATCCGGTTTTATTTACGTAATTGAAACCCTTCCCACTCCAGCATAAAGAGCACATATGTCTTTTTCATTTTTATTCTTATTTTCAGGATAGTCGCAAAATTTTGGCGATTAATATCAAAGTTCTGTCAATCTATCTTAACATCCCTGACACAACTATGACCAATATTTCTTTGTGAGCATTTAAGCAATTGTTACGTACTTTTCATTAAACTAGGTTTAGATATTCCCTTTTTGTTAAACTAGTCCTAAAACTCTTTAGAAACAAGAGAATTGATGCCTGTTCTGGACTCCTGAACATTTTTCTTGTGTAGCATAACTAGGACAGGAAGAATTCGGACCTAATTTGACAATAATGAATTGGTCTTTAAAAAGATGCATAAGAACTTCGTCTTTTTGGAGTAGAAGTAATGATATGATGAATCGGGATCAGCCTACAGGAAAAAATTATTTGTGATTATTTATCATGTACATGTAACTCACTCACGCAGCATATATTAATTTACTCGAGAATTGCGTGTGTGAGTACTTCTGAAAATTTTCAAATCCCAATGGATCACGTCTTGACGCCGACGCCTTTCTTCAACGAGTCGGCAACTTGCCTCTGATTGTTAGTTCCTTCCATTGTTTTTCTACTTGACCTACTTCAACGCTTTGAGCAATATATATATATATTGATGGAAGTAGAGAGAAGAGAAGGAAAATCTCACTAGAGGCAGAAGCAATGGTCGAGATGGGAGGAGTGGTAGAGCTAGAGAAGAGGCGTGGAGTTTTTTTTTTTTTTTTTTTAAGAGGAATCGTGATGGAATTTTGTTTAAAGAGCTGCTTAGGTTTTTTTTTTTTTTTTTAAGAGCTGATTAGGTTTTCTGATAAAAACTAAAGGAATGAAAATGTAATTTTGTTTGTCACACCAGCATTTAAAAAAATTAAAAGAAAAAAGGAGGAACAAATTAAATGGAGGGGTAACTTTTTAATTTTTAATTTTTTTTATTGAAGCATCGACGAAGACTTTTGCACTTGGAAATTCTTGGAATCTTACATGATCTTGACGTCACGCTTTCATCAATTAGCGGTGTTGTCTAGTCAAAGGAAGTTTTTAAATTTATTTTCAACTTCTCCAACTGCAAATAAAAATTTAAACTCACCTTATTTTTACTTAATAAATGCTCGGAAAACGGACAAATTAGCCAACCATATTTGGTTTGATCGATAGGAGAACTAGTAGAAGAAATTTCATCTTTATGATGTTAAAGGATGGAGCAAATTAACACCTAACAAAAGAAGAAGAAGGAAAAAAAAAAAAAGAAAAGAAAAGAGAGAAAGGGGGAGCAATGGCTGGGCGCGCACAGCGTCCAAAATGAACGCCGTGGCACCAGCTGAAAATTCTAACTAGCACCGCAGCGTCGGTTTTGAGCGCCATGGCACCCAAAGTTTGTAGTTTACAACTTTTTCAGTGTAAAAGTTGGGTTTTGACACCCAAAAATAAAAAACTATTAAGATTTCTCATTAGTTGTTATTTTTCTCTTCTTTAGAGTATAAATAGACATCAAATGACCAGGGTTATATGAGAGAGTGGCATAATTTTGTATGAGGCATTATTTTGTGAGGTTGAGAGAGAAAAAATTTCCACAGAAGATACTAGATAGAAAAGAGATTTGAAAAACACTATTTAAGAGTGTGTGATAAATTTCTTTTGTCATCTATAATCTCCTTCATCATGGTAGAATCTGCAGCAGCAGAAACAGGACATAGTCTCAAATTTAGATGTACCAGTATAAAAATTGTTGTCTCTCTTTTCTTTTTTTCTTTAATTTTTTCTACAATTATTCATTCTTGTGATCCTTAAAATTAAGAGGCGTCTAATTCCTAACATATGCCAAGATTGTAATCTTCCATGTCTCATGTGCTTGGCTATACGGCGGCAAAAAATAAACTTTTTTTTTTATATTATATATATATATATATATATATATGTATATAAAGGGTCGAGGAAAATATAGCTAACAGACGATGGCTAGACTGGTCTAATTTGGTGAAATAGAAGAAGCCATTGACAGTTGAGTAAATTGTTCAAGAAAAATAAATGCTGTCAACAATGAATTCAGTCTGTATTCTATTATCATTACTATAATTTAGTTTGTTACATATAAGTTACATAGATTGAAATACAACACTCACAAGCCTTGTGAAACTCCAATATTGGTTAGAACATGAGAATTATCTAAAAACAAATATTGTTTCTTTATCAGTTGTACCTTCTCTAGGATTATTTGTAAGGTTCTACTTTTTAACTTACTACCAGAAAACAATGGGTGTTCTTTCTTTAATGTTTGTCACTTCCATGTTCTTGTTTTT